>OY992876.1:419443587-419536087 GCA_963921405.1 Cepaea hortensis
ACCCCAGATGGCTTAAAGGTGAAAACTTGAAGGCGAAAGGATCGACTTAATTGTGCCGATGTTTACCCCACCTAACATGGCAAGCTACCTGATGAAATATCGCATGATGTACAAACTAAGCTCCAGCAATGAACGGCAAGATCTAAGGAAAACTCGTGGTCTGAACGATGCAGTGGAGAAACGAACTCCCGACTTTCAGAGAGCGAGGCAAACGGCTTGAGCACTTAGTCACTGAGATCCCTTCCTGGTGTATTGCCTTTGAGATGATGTCATGGCATGTGACATGTTTAAACCTAGTAAGCGTTCGACATCTCACCAAAGACGTTTTTTCGTGGGGGGGGGGGGGGTGTTAAAAAGGGGGGGGAGGGGGGGGATTCGCTCAATTGAACTCAAACGTAGCCCTTATACGTACTACTACTTTTAGTGCACCGGACATATTTTTTGCTTGTCGATCAGCCAATGAAGCAGGTGCCGTCTCCACAATGAAGGTTGGCTGCAATGGATCTCCAACACTGTCCGTCTCTCGCCTTGAGAGTACATACTGTCAGATTGCCGTTCGTCCATCTCTTGATGTTATCATCCAGTTTGTACCGGTGTCTACCTCTTACTCGCTTGCCTTCATCCTTACCCTCCAGTATGGTTTTTATGAGACTTTATGTCTTTTAACGTGTCCGAAATACCCTCTCTTTGTGGGTAAGCTTTCCCCATTACTAGTGTCCCTCGCTATCAGGCGAACCCACTCCGACTTCAGAGGTACTTGCAATTTACGTTCCTTAGTCAAGGACAAAATGTCAGCAATTTTGTCCAACTGACAGGAGTAATGAGCTATCTCGCTATCAGCACATCGGGAGTTACAGAGCTATTGCTCTTATACATTTAACCATGTTTACTTCCACAGTCTGTAAGGTGTGGAATGCGCCTGGCCCTGCAGCCAGCAGGGTTAGGATCGGCTAGCCTCTCCCAGGAGGGGTGAAGAGCGAAAATTAGTAGCCTGCCGATGACCCGCAGACTACACAAGTCAACCCCCACCTCCACGTGGTGCAGACCGGGCAACCATGACCGCGAGGTCATGGGCTAACGGGGCTATGGCTCGCCATAGGGGATGGACTCCCTGTGGTCAGATTAGTGTCCTAAACCTGCGACTGGCCTAGCAAGCCGGCAGGGGATCTTCATACTGCTCGTAGAAAAACTAAGAAGTATAAACGGACTGACCCAAACGGCTATCGACCCGGCAATGTTAACGGACTACGAGATAGATCAGCGATTCAAAAAATAGGCACAATGAACGTCTGTGGTTTCAATAGTAAAGAAGAAGAGCTTATAGAAACAATGGAGAAGAGGAATATTGGTCTGATGGGAATAGCGGACACCAGAACAAAAGGGAAAGGATGCATGGAGCTCCACCGCAGTTACACGTTTGTTTACTCTGGAGTAGAACAGCAAGAAAGGGCAAGACACGGTGTGGGAATAGTCATCGAACCACAGCTAGCAAGAGCAATACTAGAAATAAAATATATATCAGAAAGAATCATAACAGTGAGAATAAAAGAACAAACAATCACAACATATGTACAGATATACGCACCATGTAATGCAAACAATAATGAGCAAGAATGTGAGGACTTCTACGAAGACATACATGATGTGCTAAATAAAATAGATAAGCAGGACAACATCATAGTTATGGGAGACTTCAATGCAAGACTAGGACATAACAGAGGGGGCATAGAAAAACACCTGGGAGCATTTGGAGATCAGCAAAATGAAAGGAATGATAACGGAAGTAGACTGATAGAGCTTTGCAGCCAACACGATCTCTATATAACAAACACATTCTATAAACATAAAGATTCGCAAGTATACACCTGGTATAAATGGAACAATCTAGATACTAAAAGCCAAATTGATTTTATATTAACAAGAAATAACAGAAAGAGAAATATATTAGATGCAAGAGCAGTGCCCAATTTCAGTATAAACACAGATCATAAAGCAGTCGTTGCCACAATAAGAACCATTAGAAGAAGAAAACAAAAAGCAGGAAAATACATGCCATGCGAATCAGTAAACTTAAAAAACCTTAAAGACGAGGCAGTAAGGGAAAATTATGAGAAAGAACTAACTGAACTCTTTGTAAAATTACCTACGGAAAGAAAAACAGTGGAAGAAGAATGGGAGACGTTCAAATCAAGCGTTTTAAATACTGCAAAAATAACATGCGGAACCACGAAAAAATGCAAAACACGGATAAAGAAAATAACAAGTTGGTGGAACGCAGAAGTAAAGAAAGCGGTAAAAGAAAAAAAGGAAAAATATAAAAAGTGGTTGAAGAGCAAACAGGAATGTGATCTCATAGAATACAGAATATCGAGAAGACATGTGAGTAGAATAGTAAAGAGGGAAAAACAGAAAGACTGGGAAGAGTATGGAGAAACCCTAAATAAAAACTACAAGGAGGCAACCAGAAACTTCTACAAAAAGATAAGTTCAATGCGAACCAGAGGAGTACCCTTTGACCCAACTGAAATAATTAACAGCGAAAATGGAGAACCAATAAGTGAACAAAAGCACATCCTAATAAGATGGAAGCAGTATTTCGAACAACTTCTCAACATCCCATCAGATGTCACAGGAATTCAAGAGACCTACACAGATGTCACCGAGGAACTAGAACCAGACATACTAAAAGAAGAAATTATAGAAGCCATCAGATTAGCCCCATTGAACAAATCACCAGGACAGGATGAAATACCAAATGAACTAATTAAAGCAGCAAGGGAAGTAGGAACAGCTTGGCTACATAGACTATTCAACCATGTTTGGGTAGAACAACAGACACCACGAGACTGGGGAAACGCCATAATTATCCCAATTTGGAAAAACAAAGGCAGCAAAAGAGATTGCACACAATACAGAGGCATTTCACTGTTGAGTCATACTGGGAAAATATTTTGCAAAATTCTTGAAAAAAGATTACGAACTACTTTAGAACCCCAGCTAAGCGAAACGCAGCTTGGATTTAGGAAAAACAAAGGATGCACAGACGCCATTTTTGCTCTTAGACAACTTATAGAAAAATCAATTGAATTCAATGAAACACTCTACTTAGCCTTTGTTGACCAAGAAAAGGCATTTGATAGGGTAGATAGAAACAAGCTGTGGGAAATCCTTAAACAATATGGAGTGAGTACACATCTAACAAACCTATGTAGAAGTTTATACGACAACAGTGAATGCATAGTGAGAGCAACTGGAGGACACTCAGAACCCTTCACCATAAGATCTGGAGTACGACAAGGTTGTGTCCTGTCCCCTCTCTTGTTCATAACATATATAGACAACATATGTAAAGAAACCAGCCAAGCAGAGACAGCAAGAATACCGCATGACGAGAACACAGAAGAAGAACCATCTGCAAATCTAACCATTAGAGAACTCCTGTTTGCGGACGACCAAGCACTAATAGCAAAATCAGAAGCTGAATTACAAGACCACATGAATAGTCTAAACGAAATGTGTAGGGAACATAACATGAAAATTAGCACAAGCAAAACAGAGGTAATGACTATAACTAAAGAAGAACAAACAGCAACAATTCACCTAAACGAACATCCCTTGAAACAAGTAAAGAGCTTCAAGTACCTAGGAAGTATAATATCATCAAATGGCAGATCAGAAGACGAGATCGAAAATAGGTGCAATAAGGCAAATCAACTCATTGGACAAATGGCACCAATACTAAAGAACAAACATGTATCAATAACTACTAAGAAAGCACTTTACAACACAATCTTCCTACCAACTCTGTGCTACCAATGCCAAACCTGGACAATGACAGAAAAAGAGAAAAGAAAAATCACAACAACAGAAATGAGGTTCCTGAGAAGAATACTCAACGTATCAAGAAGAGATAAGATCAGAAATGAAGAAATCAGGACTAAAGTGGGGGTTAAAGCTGCTCTAGATTTTATTAGAAAGCAGCAAGTCAAATGGTTTGGCCATGCAAGTAGGCTACCAGTCAACAGCATGCCACAACAGGCAATGACGTACAGACCAGATGGAAACAGAGGAAGAGGCCGACCACGTAAACGCTGGACGGAGGGAATAACAGAATCCATGGGAATGTCGATATACGAAGCCCATAACCGGGCACTCTCACGAAGTTTATACTTCACCTCGACACCGCAAGGTACAAGAGGAACATGATGAGATGAGATGAGACTTCCACAGTGGTTCTTGATGTTCTGAACGTGTATTTGCGTTCTCTCTAAGAGTGTCCTTACAGTCTTACAAGTTCAACAAGTCTCCGTACGAAGTTGTCAAGACGTCTGCCTTGCGCTCCGAAGGCTGTGGGTTCGATTCCGGACTACATCTTTCGGTTCACGATTGTATTTTTCTCGGAGCCTCATGGTGGTCGTCGCTGGAGCTACTGAGTTCGTGCTTTGTGAGACGAGAGACCGAGCCATATGTGATAATACCCGGTGCAATAAAGTGGACCCACTCGACTTTTAAGACATTTTCCCTTAAATGTCCAGTGTTGTGTATAGTCCTGTAGAGGCCAATTATGGACAACATAAAACATGTTTAACTGAATCAGTGCCAAATAGAAAGACGGTTTGGACCAGACGTGGTACAAAATCAACAGAACAAGTATTAATATTATAATGGGAATTTCCGTTCACTGAGAATTGCAATAGAAGATACCACGGAACAAACCAAATAACACAATGACCTTAGTATGACGATATATCGTCCTTCCGTAAACGTTGGAAGTGACAATTGGCGATACATTATCCTTCGGCTCTGAATCTGTTAAACCCAGTTGTTACATGTTTTCGCCACAGCTGAAGTGTCCACATTGTGCTGCCTATGCCCAACCTACACAGGAGGAAGTACTGACCTACCCGTGGACGGTCCAGAGTTATCGCCCTAACAGGAGGACCTTCGTTGACAAGTAGGTTGTATACGAGAGAAGGGAGAGAGGGATGGGAGGTGGCTGGGTGAGTAACTGTGGGAGGAAAGAAGAGGGAGGGAGGCAAGGAGGGAGGATCGGCGACATAGGGTAACGGGTGGAGAGAAGGAGTTGGTGGGTTGGTTGGTTAGTTGAATGGTTGGTTGACTGGCTAACTGACCGAAAGGTTGGCTGTGTGATGAGTGGATAGTTGATCGGTTGGTTTTTTTGGTCGGTTAACTAGTGGGTTGATGGTTGGTTGGATGGCTGGTAACTGGTTTGTTAGTTGACTGATAGGGTTGGTCGGCTTGCTTGGTAGTAGCTCTCTGGCTGACTTATTGGTTGGTTGGTTGGTTGACCTGTTGGTTGATCGGATGGCTGCTGATTCGCAGATTAGTTGGTTGATTGGTGTGTTAGTGGGTTGTTTGGTAGATGGATTGGTGGGTACATTGAATAGTGGATGTGTTGATGTATTAGTAGATGGATTCGTTGCTGTGTTGTTTGATGGGTTGGTGGGTTATTGGTTGGTTAGTTGATGGGTTGGTTGATATATTGATTGGTGGGTGGGTTATTGGTTGGTTAGTGGATGGGTTGATGGGTTGGTGGGTTATTGGTTGGTTAGTGGATGGGTTGATGGGTTGGTTGATATATTGATTGGTGGGTGGGTTGAATGGTGGATATGTTGATGTGTTAGTTGGTGGGTTGGTTACTTGGTGTGTTGGTAGTTAATGGATGGGTGGTGGGCTGATTGACTGGTGGGTGGGTTGGTTGGTTGATGGATGGGTTGGTGGGTTGGTTGGCTGGAGGGTAGACTGGTTTATTTGGTGGGTGGGTGAGTTGATTGACGGGTTGGTGGGTGGGTTGGTTGGCTGGTGGGTTGATTGGATTGTGGGTGGTGGGTGGGTAGGATGGCCGGCGGGTTTGCTGATTGGTTGATTTGTTGTGAATCTCCAGGAAGACAGTGAGCTTTAACTCTTAAGTTCGATGCACGGAGTTCAGGTGGCCGAAGACTTGACATTGGCTTGCATGTATCCGCGTGAGCTTGGTGTAATTACTTTCCTCCCCACGCCACCAAAGTACAATCTCAAAAGGGACTGTCGCGGAGCTCCGCCTTCTCCCTGACAAGCTAAGACACCAGCTGGGTGTGTAATGTAGGTGCTGGAGCTGCACATCTGAGGTGGGGCTTGTTGGGATGTATAAGGTCGCGATGCAGCACAGGATGTGCAGAATGGAGGCGGTTAAGCCTGGGCGAATCATTGTCAGAGAGGGGATGAAGGAAGGTGGCAAGAAGAGAGTGAAAAGGGGCGTGATAGGCGGGGAGAGGGACCAAAAAAAAAGGAAATGTGAAGGAAGAGAGAAAGAGTAACTGATTGTGAGAACTGATAGGAAGGCGTAATGACGTGGGACGGAGAGAAGCTACCCTGAGAGAGAGAGAGAAAGAGAGGGTGTGTGTGACACCTACCGATCGACTCACCGAGAGATAAAGACAGAGACAGACAGACAGCCAGACGGACTTCGGGCGGGACGACAGAGAGACAGACAGACAGACAGACAGACAGACAGACAGACAGACAGACAGACAGACAGACAGACAGACAGACAGACAGTGGCAATGAGAGTGCTAAGGAAACGGATCGAGAAAATGTAAGGGTTAGGTACAAGGAAGTAAGGTGAGAGAGAGAAAGGAAAAGCACGTGAAAGGGGTATAGATACATGAGGTACACACAAGGAGGGAGCTATACAAATAAGCGTTTGAAGCAAAAGCGGGTGGGAGATTTAATGGAGTTGATTCACGGAAGACAGATGGATGGGGGGAATAAATAGAAGTGAGGAATGTATAGCAGAGAAAAAGAAAACACGTCGCAGAAACGCGAAGAACGGTCGAAAAAATACATCAAATTATTCATCGAATATAACTGTGTGGAAAAGAACTAATCACTTCACCTCATAATGACATTACCTATTATATAAACATTCCACCTTTTCATTTCACATCCTCGCTTCGTATCTATGGTCTCGGTTAGTATCGTTAACTGTAAATGTAAATTAACTCGAACATAGCCGAGTGGGAGATATAATGGGGTGATTCACGGAAGAGAGATGGGTGGACGTAATGGAAAGAAGGGTGGAATGTGTTGCAGAGAAAGATAAAACACATCGCAGAAATATGTTTAGATTAGGATAAAGAACATTATCTTTCAATACAAAAGCGGAGAAAAGAGCTAAACATCTTACCACATAATGACATTACCTATTATAGTTAAAGTTTGTCATTTCATGGTTGAGCTAAAAACCGACATCATTGCACCCAGAACATTCCCATACACGCTCCGTCCCCTCGTTCAACAGCCATCGAAGAGTCACACTACTAATCGTTCCCACCGCTATCGACTGAAAGCTCTCCTGGTCTTCCCTCGCAGTTTTGAGATTCTTCCAGAACCCCTGCCGATCCACCGCAATCTCATTCTTTCCACATACGGGTTCTCAATCTGTTCCCCCACCTTCCCCAACTGTTCCCACAAACGCATGACCACCTATCCCTTGTCCATAGATTATCTACCACCAACAGGTGCATTCCCCGCCAGCCTATCTGCCTGTTCATTCCCCTCGCACTCCTGCATGGCCGGAAGGGGGGGGGGGGGGGGATCCATACAATTCTCACAATATGTAACCTCTGTCATTTCATATCCCTGCCACAGTATCTTGTGTCAGGGTTAGTACCGTTAACTGTAAATGTGAATAAACTCTAACATTGATCGGCGTTTTGGCGAAGTAGATAGAGGACTGCGCTAGTAATAACAAGAGAGTGGTCGGACGCAGATTCCATGCTTGGACTCATCGCTTGTCAAAGTGAGAGAAAGTTTAGCCATCTACTCCTGCTGGCTCCCAGGCCGACAAAATGTCCTAGCCCTTTCACATCACCGATCCATAGCAAGAAACTGCTTTGGGACAAATTGATTATTAACTGATTCAGTGATGAAGGATAATATATCGTCACATCTGACCTCTCATTAGGACGAAGGATGATATAAGGCCATACTTGAGTCATCGTGTTATTTGTTTTATTACGTGGCATCTTCCGCAATGTCAATGCTCAGTAAATGGAAATTTACGTCACAATACTTGTTCATTGCCCGCTCTGTGGCAAAGCTGTTATGGACACAATTCGTAATCCTGTATACCGTATTCGAAACACAGCTGTGGGCGATTTAACAACAGACCGCCTTGCGTTGGGTTTTATTAAATGGTATGGATGCCAGTCGTTCAGAAAGCAATGGCAAACTACTGAATGTAAACTTGCCAAGAGATAACAAACATTAATAAGCTGAGGTTGACTGCGATGTCCTGTAAAGGATATGCAACTTGTGTTAACTTGTTTATTTGATTGTGTGCCATGCTTGGCCCAAACCTACTTTTTGTGTGAAGTTGAATCAGTTATGTCTAACATTTATGATTAGCTCTACATTTCTTTCCCCACTTCATACAGCTCGCTCCCCCCGGATGCCTTTAGTGTCGTTAACGGGCCTGCAGCTCAACCTTTTCCGCACTCGAAAGCCCAGTCAACTATCCTTTCTACACAAGCCAAGTCAACAGTCATTTCAAAAAGGACTCACTCAACAATCATCACCGACAGAAGCAAGGGTTCGGTTCGTTCAGAAAACTTTTCGGCGGCCCCACCTAAACCTCTTTTTCGGCGAGACCGCACCCGCTCTGAAGTTAAGGCTGGTGGATTGTATTCCACACACTCGCAGAGACGAGGGCAGCCGGAGGTAAAACGTATGCAGTGGTATATGCATCATGTCATTTGTCGTTATTGTGTTTTCGATGATCACTTGTGTTGCCCACCGGTATCTCCACAAATGTCTCAGTCTCCCCCCCCCCCCTCACATATCATATAGATATGAGAGATATCATAGATATGAGAGAACAGAGGTCAGCATGGCCGAATAGATAAGAGCACTCGCAATTAAACTTCCGGTGTACTGACAGAGGGAAGGATGGACAGAGGGAAGGATGGTAGCGGGTTCAACCCCTTGCTCCGGACAGTTGTACTAAAATGTTGACTTCTCATCCTTGACTTGGGGACGTAAATTACAAGTACCCCAGAAGTCGGAGTGAGTTCGCCTGACGGGGAGGGACACTGGATATAGGCAAAGCTAATCCACACGCAAAAATAAGTCCAGTGCACTAGAAGCAGTAACATATGTCTGGACTATGCTTGAGTGCAAAGCAGGTGAACGCAAAATTAAAAACAAAACATAACAGAAGCACATCAATCCAGTAGAAGAACTCCGTAGAATCGACAATACTCCATGTGTCTTCATCAGAATCAAGCAAGCTATAAATAATATGTTGAGGGTAGATTGTCTAATTCTGTATAGGCAGGCAGGCACACAGACAAACATTGAGGCAGTCAGAGAGACAGACAGACAGATAGGTGGAAAGACAGACCGACCGACAGAACGAACAAACGAACTTTATTTTCAAAGATTCACAAAATGGGCACTCAGGCCAATCTTACATTCGGCGCTTCCAACCATTAATCTTTCGTGCATCAATTATCTATTGTGCATGCTATATTTACGTAGAAAAAAAAGAAACATTGTTAAATTAATGTTGTGAACATAAACAGACACACAGTGCGGAGGTCTTACACAAAAATACTATATTTAGGAACCATACAATTCATACACGGTCAGTATGTCAAATTAAGACTGGGAGATATAATGTTTGGTATAACATTAAATCAAAACAATGTTTTCTCGTAGTGAATCTAAATAACGAAGACTCAAATAATAGACTGGACGATTTATGGCCTGGTATAATTCGCTGCATCTCATTAAGTACATACTGCAGAAATCACACAACATAAACTAAAGTAATTACCGTAGATAAATCCTTAAAGCTGAAATATACAGCATACATATTCACACAGTAATGTGACTTGTCTACCACGGTAATTTTAGACTGACTATCATGTCCTTCTGTTTGCACAAAATTGGCTTTTGTAATATTAATTAGTCCGCTGCTTGGCGAAGGTGTTGCGGACGCAGTTCGTAATCCCGCATACCCGCGTTCGAAACACAGCTGCCGGCGATTTGGCAGCATACCGCCTTACGTTTTTTTTTATGAAATGCTATGGGTGCCGGTCGTTCAGAAAGCAATGGCAAACTACTGAACGTAAACTTGCCAAGAGATCACAACAGCAACAACACAATGCTGGTGTTGACTGCGACTTCCTGTAAAGCATATGGAACTTTACAAAACACAAATATTAATTAATCATAATTCTTTACGACAGAGGCAATCTGTGATGTCGGAGGTTGAAGGATCAACTTTGGACGATGATGTGCAGCCTATCGACAGCATCAGCAATGTATCGCGTTCCCATGTGCGGGCGCCGTCGACACAGTTCATGAATAACTACAAGTAAGTGAACACTAAAATAAGTTTAGCAAGTCTGTGTCTAACCAAGGATGGACAGAGGGAAGGATGGATAGAGGGAACGATGGACAGAGGGAACGATGGGCAGAGGGAAGGATGGACAGAGGGTATATGATATCAGAGGGAAGGATGGATAGAGAGAAGGATGGACAGAGGGAAGGATGGACAGATGGAACGATGGACAGAGGGAACGATGGGCAGAGGGAAGGATGGACAGAGGGAACGATGGACAGAGGGAACGATGGGCAGAGGGAAGGGTAGACAGAGGGAATGATATCAGAGGGAAGGAATGGCAGATGGAACGATGGACAGAAGGAGGGAATGATGTCAGAGGGAAGGAAGGGCAGATGGAACGATGGACAGAAGGAGGGATAGATAGAGGGAAGGATGGACAGAGGGAACAATGGGCAGAAGAAACGATGGACAGGGGGAAGGATGGACAGATGGAAGGATGGACAGAGGGAAGAAAGGACAGAGGGAAGGATGGACAGAGACAGAGGGAAAGATGGACAGAGACAGAGGGAAGGATGGACAGAGGGTAGGATGAACAGAGGGAAGGATGAACAGAGGGAAAGATGGGCAGAGGGAAGGATGCACAGACGGAAGGATGCACAGAGCGATGGATGGACAGGCAAATGAAGAAATAAATCTATGAATAGACTGATGCAGGCATATTAACAAATCGATCAACTGAGAGACCTTTCGAATCACAATCGTTTGAGTTAGAATAAGACAAACAGACATGCAAGCAAGCAGACAGATTGATTGACTGCAATTTGTTCAGACAAATCCGACTGACAGGCTTAAAATCAGACAGACAGTCAGGTAGGAAAGCGAACAAACAGTGAAATAGACAGACAGTTTGGCAAACAGACAGAGAAATATGCAAGCAGAGAGGCAAACATGCATATAAGTAGGCAAAACAAAAAGAGAGGGGGGGGGGTAGAGAGGAAGAGGCAGACACAAACACACAAACCGACAGAAAGACAGAAGACAGATCAGCAAACATGTTTACCTACCGATAGAAGGACGGACGGGCAGACGGGGGGGGGGGGGAGTTAATGAAAGGAGGGTTGAGAAAAGGGTAGATATACAGACAAATAGGTAGATAGACAGAAGAGAGACCAGTAAACGGACGAACGGACTCATGGGTGGGAGGGGGACAGATAGACAGACAAATAGTTAGGTGGGTAGGCGGATGGTACAGATAAACAGACAGATAGTTAGGTGGGTTGGTGGATGGTACAGATAAACAGACAGATAGTTAGGTGGGTAGGCGGATGGTACAGATAGACAGACAGATAGTTAGGTGGGTTGGTGGATAGAGGGATGGATGGATGTATGAACGGACGGACGGATAAACTGACAGATTCCATGTATTACCCAATTTCTTAGAAGTTATATATGTGTCTCTTCCCTTATAGTGAATGAGGAGATATGAGTGTGTTAGCTGTGGAAATGTGGTTTATGAGGAAAATGCAAGAATACCATGGACAGACAGAAATATCAATGAGAAAGTCTTACAAGAAGCAAATGAAAACTTGTGAAATGATTAGAGAAATTAGAAAACAAAAACACACATATACTAAATGTATAGGAACCATACTTTCAGATCTAGTCCAAACTTCCGAGCCGATACTAAAGTCGATACCACATACACACGAGACAAGTATTTCCAGTCCATGGGCGATACCGAACCCCGAAGATATATGCCACAACCCCGCCCAGCCAAGGACACTGCCAGCGAGATATCACGGATGCTGAGGGGCGAATACTACGACAGACGTAAGTTGTTGTGGAGTTATCTATAAGTGGTATCTCGTTGATTGTGTATCATTATCATCATGCGCTTTGTCAGATGGCATAGGCATACATGTCTTTTCAGTGATCTCGGTTTTTGATGTTTTGGTCAACTCTGCTGATGATATTCATCCATGTCATGGTCTCAGTCCATCCAGCATAATTTCTTGTGGTCTGTCTCTGCCTATTTTAAACTATTTTTTTCATCATATACTAATATAGTGCTGTTATACCATCAAATCATATGCTAAACTATTACCTTTATACCATCAAATTATATACTAAAAGATTGGTTTTTATAGTATCAAATCATGTACTAAACTATTGGTTTTTATACCATCAAGTCATATACTAAACTATTGGTTTTTATACCATCAAGTCATATACTAAACTATTGGTTTTTATACCATCAAACTATATACTAAACTATTGATTTTTATAGCATCAAATCATATACTCATCATCATTGGCACCTTGCGGTCTTGACATACGATAGTTTGTGCTTTAAAAAGGCATAATAACTTTTACCTATGGCGGTAGCGAATGTGACTGATAAGGCCAATTCGCGCTGTAAATGTCCGTTCACAGTGGGTGCATGTGAACACGTGGTCATTTCCACCACCATGCACCATCTTACGTCTCACAATCATATACTAAACTACTAATTTTTATACCATCAAATCATATACTAAACTATTGGCTCTTATATCATCAAATCATGTGCTAAACTATTGCATTATACCAGCAATCCATATACTAAACTATACGTTTTATACGATCAAATCAAGTGCTAATTACTAGAAGTTGTATTTTTAATGACTGTGCAGATTTTGAAAATATTGCCTGTCCAAGTTTTGTATTTACCTATTATGGTGCATGAACTTTACAGAGGGTGAATACAAAACTTGGACCGGCAATATTTTCAAACACTACACATTCATTAAAAATACACCCTGCATAAAATAAAAGTAGAGCACCCTTCTACGTGTATCAGGTATATGGTGCTACATCCACATTGTTATAAATCATTCGACACCCAGGGACGATGTGGGAATAACACGCCAGCCTCTCCCACTTCTCCAGACATGTTCTGTTATCCATTTTAGATCAGAGGAACAACACTGCAACATGATGTAACAATAAGAAATACAAACAGTTAGGTATACGTGACTCCTGCGAAAAAGTGAGATGTACTAAACACGGACACAGTGTACATAACTTACAACCAACTCCACAATCGTGAACATAAATAACAGGGGGAAATTCAAAATAATAATACAATTAAAATAAGTATTTTTTTTCGATTATACAGGGTGTATTTTAATGACTGGGCAGTGTTTGGAAATATTCCTGGTCCAAGTTTTGTATTTACCTATTATGTTGCATGAATTTTACAGAGGGTGAATACAAAACTTGGTCCGGCAATATTTTAAAATACTGCATAGTCATTAACAATACACCCTATACTAATCTTCATCAGAAACGGAACAATACAAACAGATCTAAAGAAAAACAGAGATTCCCAAATTTAATCATATTAAAACACAAATCCGTTGTTGTTAGGAAGGCAACGTTAGTATAATCGAGACGCTGTTCGTTGTGTCGCAGTATACTTATTTTAAGTTTATTATTTTTTGTGGATTTTCCCGCTAGTGATTTTAGTTAGTTAGTTAGTTAGTCGTAGTTCCAACCTCACAGCAACGGGTTGTCCCCATTATGCTCCGTTCCTGTGCCAGTGAATATCGCACAAAACGCTCCTCACTGCCCAATGTGAAAAGTGGAAAAGACAGGAGTCTCGACAAACAACAGCCCGCACAGATACACTATACATAATGCCGCCGCCAGAATGTCAACACAATAGTCCCCAACGAAACACCCAGTTCATCTCTGATGGAATCGGCAGTCATTTTCCCATCTGGATGTTTCCTAGATGTTCATCCACACAGTCCACGAAAATACAGTTCATTGTCGATGGCAATGGCAGTCAACCAGAAGCCCAGCAGCCACGCATTTCTGCATAAGGCAAAAACTGGTCAACTCTGGGACATAGCCACCTACCATCGCTCCGAACATGCAGTCACGTTCCAAAAATCTCGGGCAGATTCAAAAGCATTTCACACGAAACTCAGAGCTCACAGTGTCGCACCACGCACTCACTCAGTAGTAGTGATTTACGTTTGCTGTAGTGGAGTTCGATGTAAGGTATGGACACTATGTGTCTATGTTTAGTATATCTCACGTTTTCCCAGGAGTGCATACCTAACTTTTTATTTCCTATCCATTTTACGCTGGATTCCGCTCCGTGGCGATGGCGATCGGACGCAGTTCGTAATTCCGCTTACCCGCGTTCGAAACACAGCTGCAGACGATCTGGCAGCAAACAGTCTTGCGTTGGATTTTACGAAATGGTATGGGTGCCGGTCGTCCAGAAAGCAATGGCAAACTACTGAACGTACACTTGCCAAGAGATCACAACAGCAAACAATGCTGGTGTTGACTGCGACGTCTTGTAAAGGATATGCAACTAACTTTTTTTAGGCTGGAACGTCCTGGGAAACCAAGTTAAAGTTGTAGTTTTTTTAAAAATCAGCACTTCGCCATCACGACCCTATTGTTAAACTAGGGGGGGGGGGGGGGGGGGGGGTTACAGCGTGTATTTTTAATGGCTGTGTAGTGTTTGAAAATATTTTCGGTCCAAGGTTTGCATTCACCCTCTGCAAAGTTCATGCAACATAATAGGTAAATACAAAACTTGGACCGGCAATATTGTCAAAGACTGCACAGCCATTAAAAATACACGGCATGAATACACGGAGAGTCAAGGACGATAACTGTCAAACTACAATGTCGTTTAGTTCATCAGCGGTTATTTATCTTTGCGAAATATTTTATTTGAATGCTTACAATAATAATTTCAGAATTTTGAATTCCAATGTCAAAAGTCAGGTGCGCTTATATATCAACTATCACCCATACTGAAACATTGAAATATACCTATAAAACTTGTATAAAGCTGAAAAATATCTAATGGCAGCGGAAATGTGATTTCTAAGGAAAATGTACAGAATATGAAGGACAGATAGAAAATCCAATGACCTACAAGAGGCAAATGAAAACTGCAAGCTGATTAGAGAAATTAGACGTAGACAGTCACATTTTTTTTTTTTTTTGCTGCACGTTATGAGAAGAAATAAACTAAAGAACTTGGTAACAACTGGCAAGATTTCGGAGTAAAGAACAGGGAAAGGCAGAGAAGTAAATATCCAGTTGGTTTTACCACATGGCATGGTCGGGACAAGAACACAGAGCTGATCCACGTTTCTTTTGATCGTGTAAGATGGCAGAACATGACTGCCCACGATTACCGACATGGCACATGATGATATCAACTATCACTCATACTGAAACACCCAAAGATACTTATATATCTTATATATCAAATATCACCCATACTGAAACATCTAAAGATATCTATATATCTTATATATCAACTATCACCCATACGAAGAATTCTTGGTATTAAGTGGCAAGACAAAATCACAAATACTGAAGTATTGGAAAGATCAGGTTTGACAGTTTATTCCATGCTCAGTCTTCGTAGACTTAGATGGATAGGACATCTTAGCAGGATGGATGATGGTAGAATACCAAAGGATATCTTTTTTGGTGAATTACAGATGGGTAAGAGATCTCAGGGTCGGCCTCTACTACGATACAAAGATGTGTGTAAGCGGGACATGATTGATACAGGCATTGATAATGCACATTGGGAGCAAGTCGCCGCTGAACGTGTTGCATGGAGAGCAAATATCAGAAATGGAATAAAGTCAAAGGAGAAAATTGTTGCAGAAAAGTCACACACCAAGCGTTTGAGACGTAAGATGGTGCATGATGGTGGAAATGACCACGTGTTCACATGCACCCACTGTGAACGGACATTTACAGCGCAAATTGGCCTTATCAGTCACACTCGCTACCGCCATAGTTAAAAGTTATTATGCCTTTTTAGAGCACAAACTATCGTCTGTCAAGACGGCAAGGTGCCAATGTCATGTCATACTGAAACGTCCAAATATATCTATATATCTTATATGTCAATTATCACCCATACTGAAACATCCACATATATCTATGTCTGCAAAATGGCAGATATTACATTACATATTCTCACCAACCCTATGCTACCAATGTCAAACTCGGACATTATGCAAATCACACTTACGCACAATCAACATCTTCGAGATCAGATGTTTGAGGAGAACTGCCAACGTAACCACCCGATCTGTGCCATATACATTTATAGGCAGAAGATGAAATGGTTCGGCCATCTCGTTAGAATGTAATATCATCAACTACCAGCATTGGCGCTAGATCCAAGAACGTCTGCTACGAGAGCAAGAGGACACCCGAGAATAAAATGGATTTACGACATCAAAGAAATTGTACACACGTAATGACACTATTCAGTGCCACCCAACTAACAATATACCACAACAAGCAATGATGTACAGACCAGAGGGCAGCAGAGGAAGAGGCCGACCACATAAACGATCGACGCAGGGAATAACAGAGTCCATGGGAATATCGATACATGAAGCCCATAAGCGGGCACTCTCCTGCTGTTTATACTTCACCTCGACATCGCAAGGTACAAGAGGAACATGATGAGATGAGATGAGATGAGTGCCAACCATAAGGCGCTGGGACGTCAATTATTCCTGTTAATGATGCTTGGTGGCAAAAGTGAAAGATGATGTTGCTGATGATAAGAATGATGGTAATGATGATGCTGATGACGATGATGATGATGAAATAATTCAGTTATAACTTGATATGATGTATAAATCTGCAGTATACACCTGGCAAGATTTGGCGAAATATTCCAGACAATAAATCGTGCAACATATTGTTTGTGCCTTCTGTGTTTAAATACACTGTTTTGAATTTAAGTTTTTCATGTTATGTTATGTGTTTATTTGTTGTTGTTATTTTTCTGTTTGTTTCAGGTACCGGAAGAACATACGCATATAATGTCAATTATGCCCCTGGAAAAATCGACAGTGTCAGAGCACCTAGATAGAACTTAACTGTTCTATACTGTGTACGTTGAATTTCTCGTACCACGTGGATAATCTCGGATACGATGTAACAACGAATGGAGGGGTAGCTGTGTGTTATGTTCTTTGTAAGTTCACGCATCACGTGGATATTCTTGGATACATTGTAACAACGACTGAGGTGGTAGCCTTGTGGTTTGTTCTATGTAGGTTCTCGCATTACGTGGATACTCTTGGATACATTGTGACAACGAAGGAGGTGGTAGCCGTGTGTTATGTTCTCTGTAGGTTCTCGCATCACGTGGATAATCTAGGATACGTCGTGACAACGAATAAGATGATTACTGTAACTCTGCAACCTTGACCACAATGCAAGAACATCCAGTGGAAAGGGATAATGCCAAACAAGCGCGTTATGCAGGGAGGCGAAAGAAGAATAGTCAACAAACTGGGACAATTGATAGAGTGCCTGGAACGTAACTGTTATATTCTTTTATGTTGGTTTTCTGGTATCAGTATATAATCCTGGATACGTCGTTTTTCGCATCACTGGATAATCCTGGATACATCGTTTCTCGCATCACTTATATCTTCTTCTTCGTTCATCCGGAATTTTTTTTCGGACGTGATTGCGTTGTGCCTGTTTACAGCAGAGCTGCGTTCTTGCGCCGTTAGGCCGACACATCCGATTTCTGCGGGCATTTGTTGACCGGGTTAACCTTCCCGGGGGCATCACTTATATAATCGTGGATACATAGTTTCTCGCATCACTGGATAATCATGGATACATCGTTTCTCGCATCACTTATATAATCATGGATACATTGTTTCTCGCATAACTGGATAATCCTGGATACCTCGTTTCTAGCATCACAGGGTTATCTTGAATGCGTGGTTTCTCGCATCATATTAAAAAATCCTGGATACGTCGTGACAGCGAATTAAGTGATGACTATTTTATGTTCTTTGTAAGTTCTGGCATCACGTGGGTACTCTTGGATACGTCGTGACAGTGAATCGAGTGATAAATGTCACGTTATTTGTATGTTGGTTTTTTTTATATCATTTGGGTAATAATTAATATTTCGCCCTCGATAATAGTGGTTGTGTCGTGACAAGGAATCAAATAATTATTGTGCTTTGTCAGTTGGGGTTTTCGCATCGCTGGATAATTTTGCATATTCCTCATCGTCATAGGCCATGCCGATAAGCGTGGGCGGTCATGTTTCGTCATATCACCCAATTACCAGTGTCGTGGATTAGCTCAGTGTTCTTGTCTTGACCATGCCACGTGATCAAGCCATCCATGTATTTACTTCTCTGCCTTACCCTTGTTCTCTTCCCCTCGAACCTGTCAGTCGTCACCAGGTTCTCCAATTTATTTCTTCTCATAACGTGACCAAACAAATTCTGACTGTCTACGTTTAATTTCTCTAATCAGTTTACGATTTTAATGTGTTTCTTGTAGGACTTGTTCATTGGTCTTTTCTGTCTGCCCATGGTATTCTTTGCATTTTCCTCAGAAACCACATTTTCACAACAATCAGATGTTTTTCAGGCTGTTTGCTCAATGTCCACGCTTTACATCCATACAAAAGCACATGTTCTATATAGCATCTCAACACTCTTTTTCTCGTTGCAAGTGACATCTTATTATTGGTCAGTATGTTGTTCATCTTGCAAAAGGCTGCCTTCGCCATGGCGATTCTTGTTCTAATCTCTTCAAGGCATCTCCTATCAGATGTTATGACTATTCCGAGATAACTGTACCGATTCACTTTTTTAAGAATATTCCCATTTACATTGTGGTATTAACTTCTTCCTAGTGAATACCATAATCTGTGAGTTCTTACAATTTAATTCTAACCCAAGTTGTTCACTGTGTGCAACAACCGCATCTACTATATGTTGCAGATCATGCCCATTGTCTGCAATCAATACCGTATCATCTGCATATCTAATGTTATTGATATTTCTTCCTCCAATGATGATTCCTTTTATAACTTCAACATTTCTGAAAATATTTTCAATGTACATGAAAAAAAGATATTGCCTGTTACAATATCATTTTTCGCACCACTTGGATATTCTTGGATACCTCATTTCTCACTTGGGTATTTTTGGAAGTGTCCGTAACAAAAAATAACATGATGATTGTACTTTGCTCTTTGTAAGTTGAGTTTCTTGGATAATCGTGGATACGTGAAGACAAGGGATGAAGATTATGCAACCTTATCCAGACTGCAAGAATATTAAGTTAAAGTGGTAAAACTAGGGGGAAAAACACTCTGTGTAGGGGGAAAGAAGAATAGTCGATCAACACACAGCTGTTGGATATAATTTTAATGACTGTGTAGTGTTTGAAAATATTGCCGGTCCAAGTTTTGTATTCACCCTCTGTAAAGTGCATGCAACATAATATGTTAATACAAAACTTGGACCGGCAATATTTATAAACACTGCAGTCATTAAAAATACACCCTCTAGTATTAACGACTGTGGGAGATACTGAAAAACGAACCAACAAACTTTATATTCAAAGTGTCATAAGTTGGGCACGCAGGCCCATCTAACACTCGGCCCTTCCAACTACTCATCTTTCGTACATCAATTATCTATTGTGCATGTTACATTCACATAGAATAAAATATTGCCACTTGAATTATGTGAACATAGACAGTGTAGATTACAATATTATGTGAACATAGACAGTGTAGATTACAATATTATGTGAACATAGACAGTGTAGATTACAATATTATGAGACAGGGTGGCAGGCACATAAACACAATCACATAGGCATAAACACAAACGTACATACCTACATACACACATTCATACATGCATACATCATTTACACAAACACTCACAGTTATACACCCACTCATTAACACACAAACACATATACCCCACTTAAAATCGCAAACGCACAAGGAAACGTTACTCTCTCTCTCTCTCTCTCTCTCTCTCTCTCTCTCTCTCTCTCTCTCTCTCTCTCTCTCTCTCTCTTTTACAGACCGAATGGTTTCATGTGCAATAAGAGCGATCTGCGGACTCACTAAAGTCTTACCAATGGTTGGCAACACGCTAGACTGGACACTGCGTATAAAATATGGCGACCAATTCTTCCACTCACATTTGTTTACATAGACACTCTCTCTTTCCCCTTACTTTCTTCCGTTCCCTTTCTCCCGTATCTCTCTCCATCGCAACCTTTTTTCCTTTACTCCCTTCTTTCCTCATCTTCATTTCCCTCACTCCCTCCCACCTCCCCCATACGCACCCTTTCTATTTTCACCACTTCTCTTTCCTCTCCTCTTCCCATTTCCTTCCCTAATTTCCCCTCTATCTCTCCTTCCTTCCAACGCCTCTCCCCCATTTCCCTTCTCTTTTCTTTCTTCAATCACCCTTTAACACACTCCTTGCAAAAGCTACATATTTCCCCCTTCCGGCTATCTCATCCTCTTACCTTGAGTGGTCAAGAAGTGAATATTATCATTTCCCAGCCAAAACTCGCCCTCCAGGGAGCCGAACCCACGCCTATAATCCTCCCAGTTTCTGTAGAAATCCACGGAGCCATCCTGCCGTTTTTGAATTACCGTCCACCCTAGAAAAATGAAAAGAAGCACAATGACATTAAACCTTCTTATCTGTTTGTTATTATTAATGTGGTTGTCAGTGCGGACAACATTTTATAATGTTCCCCTCCTCTTTTTTATTCTTGTATTAATCCTCTTCTTCTTCTTCTTCTTCTTCTTCTTCTTCTTCTTCTTCTTCTTCTTCTTCTCCACCTTCTTCTTCTTCTTCTTCTTCTTCTTCTTCTTCTTCTTCTTCTTCTTCTTCTTCTTCTTCTTCTTCTTCTTCTTCTTCTTCTTCTTCTGCACCACCATCCTCTTTGTCTCCTCCTCCTCATAATGTTCCTTCTTCTACTACTACTTTATTTTCATCTTCCACCTCCATCCTCCTCTTTGTCTTCTTCTCCTGACCATATTCAAGCACCATGTAATTCTTTCTTTCCTTTCTTCTTTCATCGTTTCTTTCCTCTTCCTCTACGTTTCAGTCTACACAAAGAAATGACCGTCATAATGAGTATAATAATACAAAACGGATAACTAAATATAAACAACAAATAATTCTTGCAACACTACAAGCCTCTCCAACTGTAACTGACAGCTCACAACACGAGGTACTTAAAGATTCAAGGCAAACATGCCCTGGCCATGCGGGAGTGTGAGGGAATGAACAGGCTGATAGTCTGGCAGGAGGGAATGCACCTCTTTGTGGTAGATTACGTATGGACAAGGGGGAGGTGGTCGTGCGCCTGTGGGGCCAGTTGGAGAAGGTGGGGGAGGGGGGACAGACTGAGAACCCATATGTGGAAAGAATGAGATTGCGGGGGATCGGCAGGAATTCTGGAAGAATCTCAATACTGAGAGGGAAGATAGGAGAAGGTTCAGTCAGATAGCGGTGGAAACGATTATTAGAATGACTCATCGCTGGCTGTTGAACGAGGGGACGGAGCGCGTATGGGAATGTCCCGATTGCAGTGATATCAGTTCTTAGCTGAACTGAACTTAACAACTCAACTCAACTCAACTCAACTCAACTCAACTCATCTCAAGTCAACTCAACTCAACTCAACAACTCGACTCAAAAATTCAACTCACCTCAACTCAAGGCAAAATGCAACATCTTAACAGATTCAGTGCCACACAAAAAGTAGGTTTGGACCTAACAAAAAAGGATGACGTTAAATGAGAAGAAGGGGGGTGTCACAATTGTGTCTTAAAAGTTATTAATATGGTATCAGACATGTATTATATATCAAATTAAATGGAGTTGCATAGAGAAAACTATATACCGGATGTTTGTAAAGTCTCACTACACTTTGAATGTAGAACAAATTTGAATAAATTATTTTTTCCGTTGATAACACTATGGTGTTTGGAGTGCACAGAATTACTCCAGCAGAAGACAGCCATTCACTGCATATTGCTTAACGATGTACGGAGCACATGCTTTGATGACATCATGTACTTCATATTTCAAATAATAATTCAAGGTAATAAATCGTGCAACCTGATGTTTGTGATTTATGTGTTTAAAAAGAAATGGATATAGATATAAAGGTATCATCATCATGAGCCATGCCAGAAGACACAATGTCGTGTCCTTCTACAGATCTCGGACTTTGGTTTTCTGGATCAACTCTGTTGATGATATTCCAACATGCCACCGTTTCAATCCATCCAGCATCATTTCTCTCGGGCTGTCCTTGCCTTTCTTTCCCTTGATCTTTCCAGTAGTTACGATGTTGTCCAATGTCTTTCTTCTCATCGCATGACCAAAGAAAGCTGTCTCTTTCTTATTGTTACTTTATATACAACAAGTTCTACTTTTATTTGCCTCTGACAGGCAATCGTTGTTAGTAACTCTGGCAGTCCAAGGAATTTGCAACATTTGTCTCAGAAACCACATCTTTGTTGCTTATGATGATTGCTTAATGATAGTTTTAAGCGATTTCTCGTATCTGCAATGGCTTATATATCGCCAAAAGTTGTCATTTCAGTATAATACAACATGTCTGCTACCATATTAACAACGTTTACGCCATTACTATGACACACTTCTATTTCCCATTTTCCGTTTTTCATTTTTGTTTGGCCCAAACCTACTTATTGTGTAGCACATAATCTGTTAAGAGCGTGACGATCATATGGGATAGAAAGACGAGTCCCCGTAGTAGGGCGCCGTTGTGGGTATGTCAAGTGTCAACAAAATATAGGTTTCGACCAGACATATATGCGTGTGTGCACGTGTTTGCATTTCTGTACGTATGCACGCACACGTGTGTGTGTGTGTGTGTGTGTGTGTGTGTGTGTGTGTGTGTGTGTGTGTGTGTGTGTGTGTGTGTGTGTGTGTGTGGGGGGGGGGGTGTGTGTGTGTGTGGGCAGAGTTGTATGTGTATGTTAAAACAGTTACCGGTAGTTACATTTCCTTTACATGACGTAGCAGTCAACCCCAGCATTCTTTAGCTGTTCGTGATTCCTAGGCAAGTTTACGTTCAGTAGTTTGCCATTGTTTTCTAAACGACCAGCTCTCATACTATATCATTTTTTTTAAACGCAAGGCGGTCTGCTGCCAAATCGCCCACAGCTGTGTTTCGAACGCAGTATTCAGGATTACGAACTGCGTCCGTATCACTTTTTCCACGGAGCGGACTGTGTATGTGTGTGTATGTGTATGTGTGTATGTATGTATGGTGTATGTGTGTATGTGTGCGTGTGTGTACGTGCGTGCGTGCGTGTGTGTGTGTCTGTGTGTGTCTGTGAAAAATCACACAGGTCGGCAGGCCTGGGCGGGACACGCATTGTCAAAACCTGAGTATAGTATAACTGTCCGCAGCCTAAGATGGGCGACATGACATGTCGGAAATAAAAGCAGCTGTTGTAATTCTGACCCCTTCACCCGCTGAACTCCCTACCAATCAATAAAACATACAGGGATAGCACCATATACCCAAGTCACGTGACAGCGTGTTCCACTTCTTACCCAGTATTAAGCTTAACGTGCATCTGATGTTGGCGCACCGGCAACTTACCCGAATTGTTCACCATCTTGCAGAGAACTTTAAACGCGTGAGATACGCCGGCTGGTTTGATCATAATATAGTAGTCGCCCATGAACCTCATCCCGCCTTGATCGAACACTTCTTGGCATTCTGAGAAAGAGAAAACATGTACAAGATAATGAAGGACAATAAACTCATGATTTACTCTTAACCATTTCTTTCCCAAGCATCGTACCGTGTGTGATGTGCTTTTGTTTTTGTTTCATGCGTTATTATATCTTATACGTTGGTCTGAAATACATGAGCGCTCTGAGAAAGAGAAAACATGCTCACGATAATGAAGGACAACAAAAAGCTCATTTACTCTTAACCATGTCTGTCTCAGCGTCGTAATTTGTGTTATTAGCTTTTGTCCGAGTGTATCAAACAGCGTTTCATGTGTTATTATAAGTTATACGCCCTAAAGAAATCTGGCTAAATATACAAGTATCGCAGTGCATGTTTTATACAAGGGGTATGATTGTGGCATGTTTGACGTTATTACAAGTAAAATAATGGGCCCTTTTCCCCGCCATGAGGCGTAATGGGTATATGTTGGTCGGCCTATATGTTATAGACCAATAAGCACTCCCTATGATAAGGTCAGCGTCAAGCCCGCCGCCTTTACTTCATTGAATATTGTCAGAACCTCTACGCCGAAAATATAATGAGAAATGTCAGAGATGATATACGTATAACCAAGGAGCAATATGATGGTCTAAATATCGGTGGTCATTAAATACCAGAGATTCGATATGCTGATGATACAGTATTACTATCCACAACACAGAATGATATAGAAAACCTAATAACCTCAACCCAAGGGAATAGTGGAAATCACAATATATATCTTAAACAAAGATAATGCATACAGACAAAACTAATATGAAGAAAGAAATATATGTTAATGTGGGAAAAAAGAAAACTATGCAGTTCGCGGCGACTGCACTAGCCATGCGGCCTTAAATCCTCAGGCTCAAGACCCCAGTGTCATACACCACAAGGCACATTGGCAGTAAATGACAGTTGACAAGTATATATGTTTGTTTTATAGACTACAAGAAAGCTTTTGATAGAGTACAATATGAACGACTAATTACGTGTGCCTTCAAGATATAGGAGTAGACGGAAAGGACATTAGACGTATTAGTAACATGTACTTGGAACAAGTGGCGTCTATTGTTTTTTTCCGCGTTTCCATCCTGTTTCAGGATATTGCGGTCAACATCATCATCTTTCAGCTGTATGTTGATTCCTAGGCTAGATTACGCTTATTAGCACGCCACGACTTTCTGAGCGACCGGCTCCATACTCTCATAAGTCACTGGTGCGACTCGAACCGCTTCCAATTCTCTTGTGCTCACGTCAACCACGAGAGCATTCGGGGTTACGGAGAAAGCTGCTAACTCCTCGACGAGGGAGACCGGCAAGTGGCGTCTATTAGATGCGGAAATAATCATTCGTCGGCTATAGAGATAACAAGAGGAGTACGGCAAGGATGTGTACTGTCCCCAAGCCTCTTCAGCCTATACACAGAAAGAATGTTTAAACAAGTAGAACTGCCTCGACTTAAAATCAGTGATACCGTGTTACTAGCAGAAAGCGAACAAGCGTTACAAGACCTAGTGGAACAAGTAAACATGCATAGTGCAGAATGCGGCTTAGATATTAACACCCAAAAAACAAAAAAACTATGATAATTAGCAGGTGAAAAGAAAGGTCATCAATGAAAATCAAAGTAAACGGAGAAATACTAACACAAGTAATAAGTTTCTCCTATCTTGGACATATAATAACAAATGATGGCAGAAGTGAAACAGAAATCAAAAAGAGAATAGGAATGGCCAAAAATGCGTTCAACAGCACGAAATCAGTATTGACATCTAGAGAGATAACAGCGCATTAAAAATGAGAATTGTCAAATGCTACGTATATTCAACGCTTCTGTATGGCGCGGAAGTCTGGACATTGAACACGTAACTAGAAAGCCGCATAGAGGCCCTGGGGATGTGGATCTACAGACGAATATGTCGTATTTCATGGAAACAAAAACAATCAATTGCAGAGATTCTAGAAAAACTGGGAATGAAGAGGGTTGATGAAAGAAATAAAGAGGAGGCAAGTGAAATATTTCGGCCACATTAAAAGACATAATACTCTTATAAAAACCATACTGGAGGGCAAGGTTGAGCGCAAGAGGTAGACAACGATACAAGTGGGAAGATAACATTAAGAGATGGACGAACATAAGGCAGACGAATGTACAGTCTCGCGAGAGACAGACAGTGTTGGAGATCCATTGCAGCCATCCTGCATTGTGGAGATGGCACCTGATGGATTGATTGCCAGTTGACAGAGGACAAATTGGAGGTGGTTGGAAATTTCGAATATGTTGAGTCATTAATTACCAAAAATGCTGACACAATGAAAGAAATTAAAGGACGCGTGGATCAGCTTTCCCTACTTCGTATGTCCCTCGCTATCAGGCGAACACACTTCGACTTCTGCAGTACTTGTAATTTGCGTCCCCAAGTCAAGGACGAGAAGTCTTCATTTTAGCCCAACTGACCAGTGTAGGGATTGAACCCACTATCTCAGCATCAGCACACCGGAAGTTTGACAATCAGCCCTCTTATCCATTCCCATGCTGGCCTCCGTCCCAAGTGCTGTGATGTCGGTTCTTAACCCAAGTTAAATTTCTATCTGGTCTATCTTAACTGTTTGTTTTTATATTAACTCTTGGCAAGTTTACGTTCAATAGTTTGTCGTTGCTTTCTGAACGACAGGCACCCATACCATTTTATAAAAAAAACAACAACGCAAATAGTAAAAAATGCTGGGATTGACTGCAGCGTCATGTAAAGGATATGCAACTAACTTTTAACTAACTATTTTAACTACAGCAGCTGAAGCACAACCGCTCAATCCATACATCCCACCCTCACATGTTTATGAAAACGAAAAAAAAAAATTGAAGGAAGTAAGATTAGATTAATTTACTTTTTAAAAATTCCCAGAGGAAAAATCGAATCTGAAACAGACGGACGCGTGCCAGATTTCTGATTAGGTCAGAAACGTGTGTAAAAGATTATGAGATATTCCAGTCACGCCTCTTTCCAACGTGAGTACTGATGTGTGCTCACGGATCTAAACGCCGGCTAAATATCAATTTCCGGTCACAGCTTTGGGTGGGCAGACGTATGATTTTTTTTTCTTTCTGAGAAAGAAATGAGATTAATTCGTTAAATTGTTTGGTTTTTATTTTTTTAAAGGATTAGTTTTATTGCACACGAACAGCTCAATACACGCTTCAGTCTTCACCATACAAGGAGGAGTCAGGACATTACACGAAATCCGTAGCAGGGGAACGAATTCAAATGTATGTATCTCTGAACCATAAAGGCTAAAATATACAATTTGAAAGTAGTGAAAACTAAAACAACTGAATAAATTGTGGCGTGGGACAGACAGACCTACCAAAATTAGATCTTTACGAGCATGCATCTTTTCCATTGCAACATACGCCTGTGACACCTGGACACTTACTAAACAAGCTGAAACGCGCATAAATGCCTTTGAATATAAACGTTATAGACGCGTTCTAAGAATATCTTGGATACAGAAAAGAACAAATGCATCCATACGACAAGATATGAATACTGAAGAAGGTTGGCTCCTAAAGACGACGAAATAAAGAAAAAATGAAATATTTTGGTCGCTTAAAACGCCATGAAAGTTTGGAGATAACAAGCAAGGAGGGGTATATGCCCGGGAAGAGAGGAAAAGGAAGGCCAAAGAGAAGATGGGTACAGGATGTGGCATATGATCTCCAGATGGGTGTATCGGACGCGGGACATCTTGCTTATGACAGAGCAGTAACAACAGCCGAGTGTGTAAACAGGTAACAACAGCCAAGAGTAAAAACAGGTAGAGTAACAACGGCCCCAGAAAAGAAAAAGAAACAGCTAAAGCAGCAACAGTTTATGATTTAAACAGCTAACGTACCAACAGCTTGGGATATAGACATCAAAAATAACTCTAAGCTTGGGATTTAAGTAGATAAAGTAACAACAACTTGTGATATAAACAGCTAAAATAACAAAGCCTGGGATATAAACAGGTAAAGTAACAAAACATGGGATATAAACAAGTAAAGTAACTAAGCTTGGGATCTAAACAGGCTAACGTAATTAAGTATGGGATATAAACAGCTAGAGTAACTAAGTTTGGGCTATAAACAGCTAAAGTACAAACAGCTTGGGGATATAAACAGCTAAAGTACAAACAGCTTGGGGATATAAATAGCTAAAGTACAAACATCTTGGGGATATAAACAGCTAAAGTAACTCAGTTTGGGATATAAACCGGTAAAGTACCAACATGTTGGGATACAAACAGCTAAAGTAACAACAGCTTGGGACATAAACAGCTAACATAACGACAGCTAATGACATAAACAGCTAACGTAACTACAACCTATGACGGAAAGACATGATGCTTTTTGCATTAATAATACAAGCTGCAAACAGTATTTTAAACACCCAGGAACGTTATGTGTAGGCTCGTGCATATGCCCACTCACGCGCACACACAAACGGTAACGCGTCTTAAGTGCCAGATATTATCAAGTGAACTCTGCCCCGCCTGTGAACCGCACTCAGCACTTGCCAGACAGCCACCTTCTAGGGAAAACACGCGTGCCCAGGAAAATGTCAACCAGACAAGATGAGTGTCTGCAGTTTGAATCGAGGAAAACGACACGGTCTGCCATTTGGAAACCTTAGATCGGCGGGCAGTCAATTTGCTGCCGTTTATAGCTAGGTGTTATCTCGCACAGCTTTCTTAGACACATTCTCTCTCTCTCTCTCTCTCTCTCTCTCTCTCTCTCTCTCTCTCTCTCTCTCTCTCTCTCTCTCTTAACCCTTTAAAAATAAAGATTGTTCGTTCTCGTTCGTTCTTTCTCTCCCTCTCTCTCTCTCTCTCTCTCTCTCTCTCTCTCTCTCTCTCTCTCTCTCTCTCTCTCTCTCTCTCTCTCTCTCTCTGTCGGTCGGTCTGTATTAATGAAATAATGTATGAGAGCAGAGAGAAATAAGAAGGGAAGAATGTCAGACGGGCCTGCGTGCCCAATTCTTAATCTTTTAAATATAAAGGTCGTTCTTTCGTTCGTTCGTTCGTTTGTTCGGTCTGTCTGTCTGTCTGTCTGTCTGTCTGTTCTCTGGCACAAATTTTCTCTTTCTTTCTCTCTTTCTTGTCTCATCGCGCAATTATCCCTCTCCTTCTCCCTCTAGGTTGCCCTGTCTGTCTGTCTGTCTGTCTGACTGTCTCTCTCTCTCTCTCTCTCTCTCTCTCTCTCTCTCTCTCTCTCTCTCTCTCTCTCTCTCTCTTATATATATATATATATATATATATATATATATATATATATATATATATATATCACTCTCTTGCTCCTCGCACACATTCACTCTCACTTGCACTTTCTCTCACACACACAAACACTCACACACTCTCGTTAGAGACAGTCCGATTGGCGTCAGCTTTAAGTCCAGAGGTTCTCACATTGTATCGATCACAGGGAACCGTTGGTTGTGGACAGGTAATTGATTCATGACAGGCAATGAAACGACATGCAATAGGAATAGTAATAGTTAAGAAAGTTAGTTGCATATCCTTTACAGGACGTAGCAGTTAATCCCAGTATTTTTTTATGTTTGTGATGTCTTGGCAAGTTTACTTTCAGTTGTTTGCCATTGCTTTAAGAACAAGCGAACAAAGAGCAAAAAAGAAAGAATGGCGACATCATGGCGTTCAGAGAAACAAAGAAACGGTGATAAAGACAAGTAACAAAGAAGTAAAGACCAGAGAACTGAAAGTGCAGTAAGCGATTAAACGGAAAGAGAGATCAAAGGAAAGAGTAGTGTACATTGGGAAAGAAAGAGCGACTGAATGACACTTTGAAATGGTAAGAAAGAAACAAGAAAGAATGAAACAAACAAACAAACAGACAAACAGAGACAGATAGCCAGATAGATAGGTTAGTTAGTCGCAAATCCTTTACAGGGCGTAGCACTCAACCCCAGAATGTTTTGGCTGTTTGTGATTCCTGGGAAAGTTTATGTTCAGTAGTTTGACATCGCTTTCTGGACGACTGGCACACATACAATTTCATTAAAAACAAACAACGTACCGCGGTCTGCTGCCAAATCGCCAACAGCTGTGTTTCGAATGCGGAATGCCGGATTAGGAACTGCGCCCGCAACACCTTCGCCACGAAAGCGGCAGACATATTTTTTTTCCCCTTCATATCCTTTACAGGACATCGCTGTCAACATCAGCATCTTTCAGCTGTATGTTGATTTCTTGGCACAGACAGATAGACATAAGAATATAAAGATAAGAGGAAAGAAATACAGACAGATAAGTAGTCAGAAAGACAGTCAGAAAAGAAGGAGTTAAATCATATAGAAAAAATCAGACAGACAGACAGACAAACAGATAGACAGACAGACAGACAGACAGACAGAAAAACAAACTTCCTGCTATCCCAGGCAAATACAAACACCGCAAACGCATTAAACCCCGACCCCCACCCCATCCCCGAGCGTAAACGACTATAATTATCTGTCTGACTTTTGCCAGCCCCCGTCCATATGGTACCAATGTAAGCACCTAACAAGAAACATACGTTCTCAAAATATGGGATGAAAGACCAGTAATTAATTTGCATTCATCTTGCAAATAGGCGTGTAGTTTTGAAGAGCAGTGGCAATACTCGCTAGTCGGGTCGACTTGAGTTACTTTGAGCCAAGAACCATCATCACTGCATTCGGGATAATCCTATACGTGCTTCCTCATCTGCAACACCAAGTGAAGAGCCCCAATACTAATCGTACCTGTAGTAGTCTGATTATGTGTCCGTCTGACCTTTCCTCGCAGCCCTGGGTGTGGGCCAAGAACCTCTGGTCATTTCTTGCAGCGCCATTATCTTCAAGCTGTGATGCTCTACCCGTTCTTGCACACTATACACACAATCCCACAGGGCCCCGACCACATCTGCCTTATTATGCACCAATACCCCACCCAGCGGTGCAGACCCAGCCAATCTGTCAGTCTGCTCGTTTCCCACCACACCGGCATGTCCTGGGGGAAAGCACCAACAGATGCTCTCCATTTGAATGGAAGCCCTCCACTCTACCCAAAGCATGCCTGTCTTCATCTGTCTCATCATACTTTGTGAGTCCGTTACAATCACGACATGTGTGAGCGGTTTGTCCTCCAACCAACGGAACTCCGTATTGACTTCGTCCACCTCTTTACTCAGAATCATCACCAACATCATAATGTGCCATGCCGGTAAACGTGGACGGTCATGTCTCGCCATCTCACTCGATCACCAGAGTCATGGATCAGCTCAGTGTTCTTGTCCCGATCATGCCACATGGTCAAGCCATCCAGGTATTTATTTCTCTGCCTTCCCCTTGCTCTTTTCCCATCAATCTTGCCTTAAACGTCGCTTAAAAGTCGACAGAGTCGACTTCATTGCACCGGGGTTTTATCCGATATGGCTCAGTCTCTTTCCGCACAAACTGCCGAAAGCGTCGCACAAAGTACGAACTCCATAGCTCCAGCGACGACCCCTAGGAGTCTCCGAAAATATGCACTCATGAACCGAAGGAAGCGGTCCGGAATCGAACCCACAACCTATGGAGCATGAGTCAGACGGCTTGACCACTTCGTCACGGAGACTCCCTTCCTGCAATCTTGCCAGTTGTCAACAAGTTCTCAACCTCATTTCTTCTCATAACGTGTCAAAAATAAAATGTTGACTGCCTACGTCTAGTTTCTCTGATCAGTTTACGATTTTCTTTTGTTTCATGTATAACTTGGTCATTGGTTTTTCTGTCTGTCCATGGTATTCTTTTGAGTTTTCCTCAGAAACCACATTTCCACATCTGTAAGATGTTTTTCAGCTTGTTTGCTCATTGTCCACGTTTCACATCCATACAAAAGCACAGGTTATATGTAGCACTTCAACACTCTTTTTCTAGTTGTAAATGGCATCTTGTTATTGGTCAGTATGTTTTTCATCTCGCAAAAGGCTACCTTCGCCATGGCGATTCTTGTTCTAATCTTTTCAAGGCATCTCCCATCAGATGTTATGACTGTTCCGAAATAATTGCACCGATTCACCTTCTTAAGAATATTCCCAGAATATTCTCAGAATAGATGTGGTATCATATGCCAGGCTCTCCGGCACTAAACACCGTCCAGTCAACCTTATCCGAAAAAATATAGTTTTAGACCACACTACCCGAGAGTTCAGGGTGACGTGTGTTATTATTAGATACCAATGGTTCTTGGTTTTATTCGATCAACTTCATTCACACAAACACCCTCACAAATACAAGTGTCTTCCTCACACAATGGGATTCTCAACACAATGGAAATGCGTCCCTGAAGAAGAGGTTAGGAATCTACTGGAAATGGAACTTGTATTTTATCTGTTTGGGTTCGCTCGCTTTGAGCTCGAACGTAGTCCATACACATCCTCTTACGTCTAGCGAAATGGAGTGATTTTTGCGAGCTGGTTAGCTTTCCCTATTACCAGTGTCCCTCGCTATTAGGCGAATCCTCTCCGACTTCAGAGGTACTTGTAATTACAATGATAAATCAACATTTTAATCCAACTGACCGGTGTAGGGGTTGCACTTTGCCACATCGGCATCAGCACACCGGAAGTGTAAAAAGCGAGTTTTAAAAGTGTCGCTCAGTCGCTCTATCCATTCGGCCATGCTGACCTCCATGTTATTATTGATACTAAAGATTCTTGATGTGGTTCGATCAACTTCACTGTAAACATAATGGGATTCTCAACACAATGGCACTTTGTCCCCGAAGAAGAGCGTCGAAACTTACTGGAAACGTAACTTAAATTAGTATCGTTTATTACGACTGGCTAAGTAAAGAGACTGCGGTTTGCCGTATTCATATATATTACCATATGCAAATACTTTGCGTCCTCTAATCTCTACTTCATTCTTCTACTTCTATGAACGCCAAACAATACATGCGTGTTTATGTATGAACTGTCTTAGTGGCCTCAAAGGGTTCCCCGATTAGTATTTCTTTATTATACGTGTACATCATTTGAACCGACCAATCATTTCTCTTGCGTATATGTCCGATAATATACTGGACACAGTATTACAGTCCGATGTGTTTGTGCATTTGTTATTTGGCCTATGTTGGTTTAATATACAATTCTGAGACCTAACGTGCTATCTCAAAGGCTGGATACGAATTATGTCAATAATTGTCCATGGTTGTACGTTCATGTGGATGACAGACCTGTCTATTGAAGACACTCTTTTAGGGGTGTCTAGTGTTGTTTGTCTATGAAGAATGATGATGACCATTCATTTCATCCAGTGGGGTTGAAAGTATGGAGCCGTGGGTTCTAAGATGGCTGATAATGCCTAATTTGGCTGGAAATGTTCTTTGACAATGTGAGCAAAGAATACTTGACGTTCTAGGAGGAGGATCTCCTGCAGTGGGTTTCCTGTCCAGACTTTTCTTCACAGCTCTTGCAGTCCTGGTTGCTTCACAAGTTACTGCATCCTTGCGTAATGATGTACGCAACGAATTTCAGTCTTTGGCAGCAGTCTCCCAGGTGTCAAGATGAATTCCAAACGCTTCCAGTGAGATCTTCAGTGTCTTTAAAGCGTTTCCTCTGGCAGCCTTGGGGGTGTTTACAACAACGCAGCTCGACGTAAAACATTCGGTTAGGGAGCCTGTGACCAGCCCAGCGAAACTTATTCTTCATTAGTATAATGTGGATACTGGGCGTGGACGCTCTTTCTAGAACTTCAATGTCTGGGATCTAGTCTTCCATTTAATCTTCAATAGCTTCCTAATGCAGACTGTGTGGAAGTGGTTTAATTTCCTAGTTGTCGCTGATAAACAGTCCAGGTTTCACAAGCATATAGCAGTGTGGATAATACAGTTGTTTTGTAGACTTTCAGCTTTGTTTGTAAGCTTATTCCATTTCTGTCCCATACATTCTTGTTCAATCTGCCAAAGGCCGCGCTAGCCTTGGAGATTCTTGCATTCACTTCGTCATCAATTGTGGCATCTTGTGACACAGTGCTGCCAAGAAAGGTGAATTTTTCCACAACACTTAGTCTATGACCATTCACTTTGATATTCGGCACGGTGTGATTATTCCCTGGAGCTGGCTGGTACATAACTGGATACAGTCTTCTCCAAGTTGATATTGAGCCCAAAGTTGGCACAGCCATATGAGAAAGCTGAAACATTGTGTTGCATGTCTGCCTCTGAGTTGGCATATAGAGCGCAATCATCAGCAAACAGAAGCTCTCTGACGGTGTCGCTGCTAGTTTTGATTTTAGCTTTCAGCCTTCTGAGATTGAATAACTTTCCATTCACGGGGTAGTTGATGTATATTCCAATGTCATTGTTCTCGAAGGCGTTCGTCGGCATAGCTGAAAACATGAGGCTGAACAGTGTTGGTGCCAGGACACATCCTTGCTTCACTCCATTGGTGACAGGAAAGGGATCAGTCAGTTCACCATTGTTCTGTACTCTTGCCTGCATACTATCATGAAATAGCCGCACTATTTGGACAAACTGTCGTGGACAGCCGTATTTCGCCATAATCTCCCACAGTCCTTCTCTGCTGACTGTATCAAAAGCCTTGGTAGGGTCAATGAAAGTGGAGAACATTTTGCAGTTCTGTTCCTGACATTCTTACAGCGAAAATCATGTCAGCTGAACCCAAGATTTCCATAGCAGTGTTGTAAATTATGTCATTTAGGGCTCTCCACTCTGTTTCGGCATCCTGTTTGGCTGCAGCATTGGGCTTGAGGCGGTCTTCCAGCATGTTTTCAAACGACAGCTGAATTTTTTCTTGGTTTGTATGTCGACTGCAGTATAGAGTACCCACCACCGCGGCTAGCTGGTTAGGTAATGATGGAGCAGACAACGTTTAGGACACCTTTTCTAGCCCCTTCCTCATTCTATGGAGGTGAGCAGTGCTTTCCTATAGAGAGCTGCTCAGACGCTCGGGCCTAAAAAGGGGGGGGGGCTGCCGAATCCTACTGCTGCTCCGGTCAGTAGAAGACGACCAAATGGCCTGAGCCGCCTGTGTGCAGGCCTGCGACTACTACATCCAACGTACCCACGCCTGCCGCTTCGCCGCTCGTCCATCGCCACAGGGCTTGAAGATGATATATGAAGTTGCATGAAGAATGACATGCGCGATGAATTGGATTAAAGTGAGGAAGAGTTGCGCAATTCGTCGACCTCACTCTCTCGCCTGAGTCCATCTGACTCCTGTGGCAAGAGAAGTCAAGACATCTGGAGACGAATACAGGTGCAGTGGCGTTCTACGTGCCTTGCCGTGCTCATTGCGTTCTACAAAGCTCTGCAGGTAAACGCCATCTTGCCCGTTGAATCAACAATGATTTTTTTTCCGCGGAGTCTGCCGAGTCCTGTCTTAACATGCTGCGTAGGCATACCCTAGTTCACCGATTGTTCTGACACCGAATCGGCTATCCACGCCTGGTTTAGCCAGCCTGTCACAGCTGTTGCACGGGGGTGGGGGGGGGGGAGGGGGAGGCGCTGTCGCATGCTGACAGCTACATGGAGCCAGAGGCGTGAGCTGGATGTCAGGCTTGGACCAGTGGGGGATGTGACCTGAAAAAAGCGTGACAGTTATCCCTATCAAAGGTACTACACCCCGTACCACCCTGGGGTGTCTAGGTGGTCATACGTCGAAGTACACTTGTTCCTGCAGCGAAGCTCTGTACTCATTTAGAGGTGACAGGTTCAAATCTCTGGCAATACTTATAACTTTTAATTGTTATGTTGTCTAGAGCGTCCTCTATACTCTAATCATATCGTCTACTTCTATGAGCACAAACACAAGTGTTTATTTATGAACTATCATATGCAAACCACGTTTACCACCAGAACTAATAATCCAATAGGATTCGAGATACATTTTCATATATGGTTAGCAAAGATGTTATTATGGGAAATTAAAGCGGCAGACAGGAGTAGCAGAATATGTGGAACATATATTCGGCGCTAAACGGCTAAAACTGCAATTTGTATTCAGAAAGTGTGTGGCTTTTTGTCGTTAGTTATCTCCCATGACGTATAATTAGTAGGCTTGAGTAGGCCCAATTATATTTTAGTAGAGGACTGGTTTAGGACACCTTTTGGTAGCCTGCGGGGGAGGGGGCGGGGCGCGGGGGAGGGGCGCCTTAGGAAGTTCTCTCTTATTTGATACTGGAGGTGTTAGCAAGGGTGGAGAGGCGGTTGTGGAAGGGTCGCCGGCAGAGGAGGAGAGGTCGAGAAACAATAAGACCGATCTGTTTGTCTGTCTGCCTGCCTGCCTGCTTGTCTGTCTACATACTTAAAATTCAGCTATCAATACATCCACCCATCCATCTATTCATCTGTCCCACGTAGATCTGTCTGTCGTCTGTCTGTCAGTCTAGACACCCTAACCCTTCCGTCCGTCTGTCCGGCTGTGTGTTTGATCATCTATCAAACCATTTAGCCAAACCCATCCGTCCTTCCATCTGTCTGTCTGTCTTTCTACAATGGCAATGAATTTTGTAATGTTTGCTGTTTCTTTTTGTAACTAATCCCTTCCCATTTTTACCTCACATCTTTCAATTTGTAACTCACTCCCTCAAATCTGTAACTCACCCCTTTCAATTTGTAACTCACTCCATCCAATCTTTAACTCACCGCTTTCAATTTGTAACTCATTCCCTCCAATCTTTAACTCACCGCTTTTAAGTTGCAATTCACTCCTTCCAATCTTTAACTCTCCGCTTTTAATTTGCAAACTCACTCTCTCCGATCTTTAACTGACCACTTGCAATTTGTAACTCACTCCCTCCAATCTTTAATTCACCGCTTTCAATTTGTAACTCCCTCCCTCCAATCTTTAAGTCACCGCTTTCCATTTGTAACTCGTCCCTTCCAAAGAAACCGGCCCTGTGGCGTATTTCACAATCTCACATACCGCGTTCCATACACAGCTGCGGGCGATTTGGAAGCAGGCCGCCTGGACCTGTTTCCATACAATGGTATGAGTGGTGGTAGTTCAACACGCAATGGCAAACTACTGAAACTAAACGTGACAAGAAATCACAAGCAGCCAAAACATGCCAGGGTTGTCTGCGACGTCCTGTAAAGGATATGCAACTAACTGTAAACGTTTAGAGCATTGGTTCTTAACCTTTTTGGCCCATGCACCCCTTCACCATATGTTCAGAATGTCATCCCCCCCTTCCCTTTTCGTATTTCCTCCCTATAAATGCCCTCCTCCTCCACAGTTACGTAAAAATGGAAGCTAAATTTAATAGCACACACTAGAACAAGTCTGGACGTCTACATAAAACGTGATTTGCGGGTCTACTTACACTATAAAACGAATTTCAGAAGTGCGAGAAGTACAGAACAGTAAAGTATGGATGGAAAAACAATATCAAGTAATCAGTTCTTGTATTAACGCGATATTAAAATAATCCTGTCTCCCCCTCCACCCCCCCCCCCCCCTCCACCCCCCGAACATCATAAAATTGGGGGGGGGGGAGTATTCCCCACTGGTTGGGAACCACTGTTCTAGAGAAAACGCCAACTTTCTACCAGTGATGTCATCCGACACGCGGTGAGCCTCATCTCGAGGCCCAGACGAGTTCTGTAAAGCAGTGAGTGTAGTTAACAAATGGCGGTGACAACAAGAATTCAACACAAGACAGAGCCTAACGGAAGTTGTCATCGTGTACATTACGCAGGACCGGATGCTGTAAACCGCAAAGGCTTGTTAAGAACGTAAAGAGCTGTCTCTCGGTTTCCAGTAACGTGACAGTGTTTGGAAAACAAGGAAACTAGAATTCACAGGAAAGAGAAAGCGGGTACGAAACTGAAAATACGCTTGTAATCTTCTTTCACTTCCTAGTGGCAGTGGTTCTTAAACTTTGGGTGCTATACGCTGAACAAATGTTAGGGGTTCTCAAACGTTCGGAGGACCAAGCTGATTAAATGTGATCAGTGGTTCTTACATGTTGGGTGCTACATTACGAACAAAATTGGCCAGTGGTTCTCAGACGATGGGAGCTACACTCTGAATAAAAGTAGTAAGTGGTTCTCAAACGTTAGGTTTTACACGCTGAACAAAAGTAGTCAATGATTCTCAAACGTTAGAATCTATACGCTGAACAAAAGTAGTCAGTAATTCTTAAACGTTAGGTTCTACACGCTGAACAAAAGTCAGTGGTTCTCAAATGCTGGGGGCTACACGCTGAATAAAATCAGTCAATGGTTCTCAAAAGCTGGAAGCTACTTGCTGAACAAAACTTGGCAGTGGTTTTCAAACGCTCAGCGCTACATGCTGAACAACAGTAGTTCTCAAACACTGAATGCTACCAGATGAACAGCAGTGATTCTCAAAGGTTGGGGGATAAGCATTGAACAACAGCTGTTTTAAAACTGTAGACGATATATGATGACCAGTAGCAGTTCTCAAAATGTGGGCGTACATGTTGCAGAACAGTATTTCTATGTTTGTCAGAAAATTCAACAAATAGTCTTCTTTTTGCTTCTTCCTTTGTCCTTCACAGCTCTATGCCATTAGGCGTCGCAGGCTTGATTGATGATTGGTGTCCGAACTTGAGCTCGCTAGGTTGCTTGGTATGCTGAGATGTTGTGGCTTTCAGGGTCTTGGTGACTACGTCAGTCCATCTTCTTCGTGGTTTTTCCCTGCCTCCTGGTGTTTCCATATTCATATTGTATGTCATGCTGCTGGCGACATTGGGTTCATGCTCACTAGATTACCGAACCAGTTAAGTCTTTGTTTTTCAATGCATTTAACAACTGATGTCGCTTCAACTGTTTTGTAGATTTCTTCGTTTCTATTGTGATCCCTTCTTGACTTGTTCGATGCTTTTCTCAACCATCTCTTTTCACAATTAGTGAGTTTTCGTTCGTGTTCTTTAGAAAGGTGTATGATACCTATCTGGTCAACCACAGGGCTGTACTGGCAGGACAAACTAATCCTGCTACAGCTGGGAATGGAACCCGGATCATTGTTTCGGCAGGCCAGCGAGCATACAACCAACCCTCTGCGACTACGGTTGTAATAATTTTTTTCAATATTCTAATAATATCAGTGACTGCGTGTGTTATTGCCGGCTCCGTGGCAAAGGATTTACGAACGCAGTTCGTAATCCCGCATACCACGTTCGAAACACAGCTGCAGACGAGTTGGCAGCAGACCGCCTTGCGTTGGTTTTTTATAAAATGGTATGGGCTCCGGTCATTCTGAAAGCAATGGCAAAGTACCAAACGTAAAATTTGCAAAGATATCACAAACGGCCAACAAATTTTGGGGTTGACTGCGATGTCCTGTAAAGGATATGCAACTAACTAAGATGTTTTATGTATTTCAGTCAAGATATAATTTATCTGTTCACTTCACACGATATATAATTCTGCAAAATGTACCCCACGGCATGCAGTGAAATATGCCAGGAAATAAATCGCGCAGCCTCTTGGATATAGACCCAAAGGCATCATCATCATCATCATCATCATCATGTACCTTGACAACTGGTTAGGCGTTAATGTCCTTCCACAGATATCGGTTCTTGGTCCTTTGGATCAACCCTGTTGATGATATTCCTCCATGTAACCGTTTCAGTCCACCTAGCATCATTTCTCTTGGTCTACCACTTTTCCAACTGATCTTTCCGGTTGTCACGATGTTCTCATTGCCTATCGTCTCACCACATGATCAAAGAATGGTGTTTTTAAATGTCCCTCTCCTCATCACATGACCGACGAGTGCTCTTTCTTATAGTTGTACATAATGCACCTAGAAATAGAGCAATATCATCGCGGATAAATAGCCTCAAGTCAAAATTAGCCAAACAAGAATGATGTGACATTTCCTGTCCAACCCCTGAAAAATCCAGAAACACAGAAAAGATACAGAGAGGCAAATACTTTTGTGTTAAATGGTACCAGAAATAGCAACACCTGTGGTTTTTAACTTTACATTAATCCACCTCTCCCTTCTCCTAATTGAAAATTGTCAACGAGTGGAGATGTAAACAACAGTTAAAAATAGCTGTGAAATCGAACATTTGGCGTTTAATCATCGGCAGGGACAGAGGTGATAACCGGAAAAAATTATTCCCCTTTGTTTCAGAATATCCCCCTCTGTTTCCATATGACCTAAACCGTCAACATTACACCCCTTCTACCCCCAATTCCTGGAACATTACACAACCTCTACCCCCAGTCAGAGTGACGTCATGTTCGCGGGGAAATCTAGCTTTGCCATTGGAAGCGGCAAGAGTACTTCTTATTATCATAATATATGTTAATAAGGGAGCTCAACAATTGCCGTCAGAAGTTGTATTTCGATGCGCAATTGTCAGAAATGCTTTGAAAGGACAATACGTGATGGGCAGATTCGGCTGTTGTTGTGGATTTTAAATTCTTGATGGTTTTTGTGTACGTTGAAAACCATAGTAAACTTAAGATAGTGCATATCAATTTATATTAGAGTTTTCTGTGTGCAGATCTAAAGAAAACCCTAGACGAATTAAGTGCATTTTTTTGACTTAGGGAGACAGTGAAGAGATGTCTGTCTGGTCAGTTCTTGCCCTTTATAAGGAATGACATTCCTGTTTTCTAGTTATTCATTCTTCCTGTGTAAATAATGATTGGGAAAAAATCTACCTTACTAATTTCTACAATATTACTTGTATTATTTTATGGAGATACTTTTCTGAAGAATCTCGTATAATATTTTTGTAGTTATGGTCAGATGAGACTATGATTTTCTGTATAGGTACTCATGCATAAATAATCAATAATGAGTTCATTTATAAATGCATGAATATAATGTGGTGTTACCTTATAAATATAATGTGAGGTTGACTATACACTTACACGGGAGAAGAGAATAAACGCGACGACGGAGATATGGCATCACTCTTGCTGGTGGCCACCAGATATTCTCAGAGGCAGAATTTGGAGAGCATGAGAATGATTCTCCTCCATAAGGCAGGAGTGAGAGAGACATATCGTGTCAATATAGGGAGGAGGGACTGCAACGGATGTTGAAGTGAGGAGGCCAGACTGGGCCAGGTCTAAGTGACCTACCCTTGTGTCATTATAACTTCACCTCCTCTCTCTCTCTTTCTCTCTCTCTCTCTCTCTCTCTCTCTCTCTCTCTCTCTCTCTCTTCTTTCTCTCTTCCTTTTTTTCCATTTTCTTTTTCACTTGTTTCTGTGGATATGGCTATATTGTTTGGCACATATTTTCAACAGGAAACGTTGGTATTTTTCATTGGGCTGAAAATTTCTTCATTGGGCAGAAAATTTGGTATTTTCATAAATGATGCTGAATGACAACAGGAGAGGCGTAGTCATCAAGACAGGAGGAGAAGAATACCTTTAAAATGCGGAAAGAGTGGTTTTCCCTTAATCATCACTGGCCTTTCCATTGTCCGAGTATCATGATAAACACCACTGGTCCTCTTTTATTACTGCTTCCGAGTTTCCCCGTGCCAACACCCGAGGAGCAACACGTGCCAACACTTACAGAGGAATAAACATTCATACTCCTATATGGAAAGGAACACTCGCACACTGTGTGTAAAGAATGAACATTCGTCCCCTGTAGTTTACGAATGAAAATTTGTTCCTATGATTTAATAATGGACTGTTCTCAATTGTTATTTAATAATGGACTGTTCTCCAGTGTTATTTAAGAACATTGACGTTTTCCAGTGTTAGGTTAATAATGGACTTTCACTCCGTTAATTTAACCATGGACTTTCACTTCGTTTACACTAAACCATGAACTTTCCCCCATGCGATCTAGAAAACCATTATCATCTCAATGGAACTAGGAAGATTGTGATTTACTTCCCTCATCAAGACAACATCTGGACTGTTAATTAATTAATTAGATACAAATGCCATATCTTGTATTGATATGTTATTATCCTGTTTTATTGTGGTTGTATATTATTATGCCATGTCACATGAACATACACACACTTTCCCCTTCCCCCAGGTTATCCCAATATAATGTTTTCTGTTGTATTTAAGAGTTGTTTATTTATTTGTTATTTAGTGTTTGATTCTTATCATGTGTGTTCTCATTGATAATATTAGTCAAGGGACAACATCTCGATGGAGCTAATTGTGGGCTGCACAATCACACGGACCCTCGGTTTACAAAGAGTGAGTGATATCCTCTTTAAGGTTCGGTAAATTTCCAATGCTCTATTGGCCTCTGTTAGGAAACATCACTTTATAATTAGTCTATACCCCTAGAAAATCTTATTGAGCCATTTCAAGTTTCTTATACGGTTGACTGTTAGGATCTGGAGATTCATTTCCCTATATCTTCAGTAACTACCCCATAGACGCCTTAAAATATGGCAACACATCTTGCCTTGACAGATGTGCCTAAGCTCCTATGCTCTCATAACTATGAATTGATGAATACCTTCGAGAACGACGACATTGGAATAGACATCAACTACCGTATGTGTCACGGGAAAACTGCAGTTTAGTGATTCCTTGATAACTTACATATAAAACTACAATGTAGGAGGAGGGTTAACAATCGTGTACTTCAGTCTGAGAGAAGGATAAATTAAAGATCATTGACCAACGGATATAAAAATAGGATACAGGTGTTCGCAGAGGTCATTGCCTGGCGATCTTATCGGACGGACACGGGAAACGGGGAGATCGCGTTGTGGAAAACCGAACGGAGACGGCAATCAACGGGTTCGGACGCTTTGAAGTATTAGCGTAAGGGGAACCCAGGGAAACATTGTAAGGACTGAACGAAACGAGCAACTAATCACTACGTGATTTCACCGCCTTTTGATGTGCAGGATACGTCAAGAGACGAGTGTTGAGGTATGAACATCAAACAATAACGGAGGATTGGACACTCGATATAAATAGTAGAAATTGGGTTTTCTGTTTTAGTGTGTGTTCCAAAACTGGACAGAGATATCTATTACTCCCATGTGTGGAAAAGAAATTATAGTCCCGTATTGTTTAAGGCAATGGGATATTAGTGCCGATGTGCTTAATTCTTAAATTCGATTCCGGGATAATAATAGAAGATATAAGGTAAACTAATATTAGCGTAATATTAGCATAGGGGAATAGATGTTGGTGCATAGCGTTTACCATTGCTTTCTATTAGTGAATAGTTTAGACTTTGGTGAATTCATATGGCTTATGTCGGTGTATCCTTCGAAAGCTTTTTCATTACGGCTGGAGAAGGGCACTTACATAAGTAGTATTAAGTGGCAGAAGCATATCACTTGATTTACTATACATCTCACAGGTTCCAATTCCCATCCTGACCTATCAGAGAAGATAGACCAATACGTCTTGTGTACAGAAAAAGCTTTGTTGATAAACTCAAGGCATTTCATTTGGGCGGAGATCAAATACTTCAATAAACCAAGGAAGAACATAGACAGGGTCAAATAGGGAGACGAAATAAAATATAGCCTTAACTGAACTTTGAAAAAGAAGAAAAGGATATCCAGATAACCAAAGTAACAATGAAAAAGGAAGGTAATCTTGCGGAAAGCAAAGCCAAATAAAACTACATACGTTTACACTGTAGACTCACAGTGAAGAAACAATAGACAAGTCAGAACATTGCTAGTCGATAGAGACAATATGCTGGAATGTGGTGATGTGGTTTTTCCGGTGTTGGATTATTAACTTCGTGAAGCAGACTCGGGCGAAGTCATAGACTTACTGGAATATTATTACTTTACGGTGATCCAGTGGTGAAAAGTTTTTATTTCCGTTCAATAACGGATTTACCTCCAGACTCAAGCATACGGAACATCCAGGGTGAGACCTGTCCTGTTACATGTTGATGTCCTGTGGTTTGGCCGTGTGACTGGGCGAGATGTGATACGGAGACTAGACATTTCGAGTTCATTCTTGCACCAACAATAGAATACACTAGCAGACTATAGTATGTGATGAAGGAATAATAGAGAGAAAGAAAGGAAAAGATATATGGAAGGGAAGACAGAAGGGAGGAGTGTAGAAAGAAGTCAGTCAAATATCCCCAAAGAAGAAGAAGTAATAAGGTGTGCTTGTTCATTCCACGTTCCTCCCGGGACGACAAGCGATGCTCTATTGGCCTCTGTTAGGAAACATCACTTTATAATTAGTCTATACCCCTAGAAAATCTTATTGAGCCATTTTAAGTTTCTTATACGGTTGACTGTTAGGATCTGGAGATTCATTTCCCTATATCTTCAGTAACTACCCCATAGATGCCTTAAAATATGGCAACACTTCTTGTCTTGACAGATGTGCCTAAGCTCCTATGCTCTCATAACTATGAATTGATGAATACCCTCGAGAACGACGACATTGGAATAGACATCAACTACCGTATGGATGGAAAGTTATTCAATCTCAGAAGGCTGAAAGCTAACACCAAAATTAACAGCGACACAGTCAGAGAGCTACTGATTGCGGATGATTGCGATCTATACGCCAACTCAGAGGAGGACATGCAACATAATGTTTCAGCTTTCTCACATGCCTGTGCCAACTTTGGGCTCAATATTAACTTGGAGAAGACTGTAGTTATGTACCAGCCAGCTCCAGTGAATAATCACACTGTGCCGAATATCAAAGTGAATGATCATAGACTAAGTGTTGTGGACAAATTCACCTATCTTGGCAGCACTGTGTCACAAGCTGTCACAATTGATGACGAAGTGAATGCAAGAATCTCCAAGGCCTTTCGCAGACTGTACAAGAATGTATGGGACAGAACCGGAATAAGCTTGCAAACAAAGCTAAAAGTCTACAAAGCAGTTGTATTATCCACACTGCTATATGCTTGTGAAACCTGGACTGTTTATCAGCGACACGCTAGGAAATTAAACCACTTCTACACAGCCTGCCTAAGGAAGCTACTGAAGATTAAATGGCAAGACATGATTCCAGACACTGAAGTCCTAGAAAGAGAGTCCATGCCCAGTATCCAAACTCTACTGATGAAGAATCAGATTCGCTGGGCTGGTCACTTGACTCGCATGCCAGATCACAGGCTCCCTAAACGAATTTTTTTACAGTGAACTGCGTTGTGGTAAACGCTCCCAAGGTGGCCAGAGGAAACGCTTTGAAGACACTCTGAAAATCTCACTGAATGCTTTTGGAATTCATCATGACACCTGGGAGGCTGCAGCCAGGGACCGAAATTCGTGCGTGCATCATTACGCAATGGTGCAGTCATATGTGAGGCAACCAGGACTACAAGAGCTGTGAAGAAAAGGCAGGACAGAAAAACCACTGCAGGAAATTCTCCTCCAGAAACGTCAAGCATTCTTTGCCCACATTGTCAAAGAACATTTCGAGCCAAAATAGGCCTTATCAGCCAACTTAGAACCCACGGCTCCATACCTTCAACCCCACTGGATGAAATGAATGGTCATCATCATTCTTGATGGACAAACAACATGCCAACCTTTACGCTTAACGGCAAGAGTGGATTTTCCCGATCGTAGGAGCTCCCTGCTGTAGTTCAGTGGTCTTATAGGGCCCTCACATTCGGTAGGCCAGAATGAACGAAGAAATAGGTGGCCAATCTTTTCCTCAGTTAGCGAACGACGAACGCTGGTGTTCATTACATGATCAGCGTAGTTCAGTATCAACTACACTTATGTCGCATAGAATAATAGAGACAAGAACACTGAGCTGATCCACGACACCGGTGATCGTGTAAGAAGGAGAAAAATTACCGCCTAAGCTTATCGGCATGCCACATGATGATGAATATGCCTCAAGCCGTAGAAAACAAAGCTCCTCTACTATTACCTAAAGATGGCAATATTATAATAGAAAAAGATCCGATTTTACAAGCGTGGTCAGATTTTGTGAAAGACTTTTATGATGATACAAGAGAAGAACAATATGATAATCGGAATAATAATGAAGGACCATCCATTTTGAAGATGGAAGTTCCAAATGCTCTTAGCCATATGAAAACTGGAAAGACCCCGGGTACAGATAACATCACAATAGAAATTATCAAAGCCTTAGAAGAATATGGAATAGACCAAGTCACCAGACTGCTGAATGCAATATATGATTATGTATTTCTATATTTATTGCAATTCCGAAGAAATCAGGAGCCTTGGAATTTGATCAACATCGAAAAATTTGTATAATGAACCACGTCAAGAAGATTTTGCTGAGAATTATCATGCAAAGAGTTAGGAAAAAAATACAACCCGAAATAGGAGAAGAACAATGTGGGTTTGAGGAAGGCAAGGGTACAGTAAATGCTGTGTATGTAATGAGAACAGCAATTGAACGTTCTCTAGAATTAAACAAAGGTCTATATCTTTGCTCTATTGACTACACAAAGGCTTTCGATAAAGTGAGACATGTCGACATGATAAGGATGCTTGAAGATCTACAACTTGATGGAAAAGACCTTAGACTTGTTTTTAAAAAAAAAAACATATATTGGAAACAACAAGCTGCCATCAGAATTGATAACGATGTAGGTCAATATCAGCCTATTAAAAGAGGTGTGAGACAGGGATGTGTAATGTCTCCAGATCTTTTTCCCTGTACAGTGAAAATATTTTCAGAAATATAGAAGATATGGAAGGAATCAACATTGGGGGAAGATACATCGAACGAACGAACGAACACACGAACGAACGAACGAACGAACACTCTTTATTTTCAAAGGGTACTAAATTGGGCACGCCGGCCCGTCTTACATTCGGCCCTTTCAATCACTCATCTTTCATTCATCAATTGTGAATGTTACATTCACATAGAAAAAAAAAGCCGTTGAATTCTGCCCTTCTATGACTCTCTTTCATACATTATTTCATTCATACATCATTCAAGGCTAACTGAGAACAGCAACAATGTAAACGTTATGCATTATAAAGGCATGGGGAAAATGCAAACATCAATACTACACAACTCAGTAATATCAAAGAATGGTGTGGCACTTGTTATTAGCTACGTGGAATATACTGGCCTGCCAAAAGGGGACTGGCTGTTATGCTAGGGTTTTATTATTATTATTATTTCTATTATTAAGGGGAAGGTAATCCGTGCTGAGACAGTGTTCAAATAAGTTGCGATTATAAGTATAGGGATTGGCAATGTCTTTGATTTCTTGTGGAAGATTGTTCCACAGCTGAGCTGCAGAGTACGTTAAGCTTGTTTTGTATAAGTCTATCCTAGGCTTCGGAATGTGTAATATATTTAATCGTTTACTGTGTCTAGCATTATATTTAAACAATGGCCAAAGGTAATTTGGGGCATTACGATGTAGGATTTTGTGAATTGGTTTGGCCTTTTGAAAAGCAGGCGTTTTTGGAGTGGTAGTAACTGGAGGCGTTTATGCAGGCTAGGATTGTCAATTAAATGTTTGCTATAAATTAAACTCATTGCCCGTTTCTGGAGCGAATAAAGTCGCTTTTACTTGAATTGCAACAACCGTCCCAGATTGTAAAGCAGTAGTCAAAATGTGTCTGTATGTGAGAGGTATAGAATATTTTTCTTGTGTCCTCATATAGGAAGGTTTGTTTAGTGACCGCTTGAACAATAACATTAGATATGCAGATGATACAGTCTTGATTGCAGACAATGAAAAGGACCTGCAACATTTAGTAGATGCGGTATTAGCACACAGTGATCAACTAGGGCTAGAATTGAATAGTAAGAAGACACAGATTATGGTCGTTACTGGGGAGAAGGAAATACCACAATGTGATGTACGAGTAAATGGGCATATCCTAAAGCAAGTTAATCGGCACATTTATCTCGGGATAATCACAACATCTGATAGGGGATGCCTTGAAGAGATTAGAACAAGAATTGCCATTGCGAAGGTAGCCTTTTGAAAGATGAAAAGCATACTAATTGAAACAAGAAAAAGAGTGTTGAAGTGCTACATAGAAACTATACTTTTGTATGGATGTGAAGCGTGGACAATGAGAAGTCAAGCTGAAAAACATTTGATGGCTGTGGAAATGTGGTTTCTGGGGATGTGGCATATTAAAACGTCCTTACCCTTTCCTAGCATTGACGCAATTAAAAATACCAATCCCTAACAATTACTGGTTAAGTATCTTACTTAGTGTAGGAGAAGAAAAGTAAACAGAGCCTAATTTATTTGGCAGTAGGTTAAAAAATATTTGGCCTTAGTTTGGTTCACGAACCTGGCCAACCGTCGTCGATCTTTTGAAACAAAGGCACTAGTTTAGCCATTTTGCTTCAGGAGATCAAAAGAGACAGACGCGTCAGACGTAAAAACCTATCCCTTCGGGGATAGGCAGTTTAGAGTAAAATATGTCATTCTATGAAACAATGGTACGTTAAATCTACATTATTAAGATGTATTCATGTATTTTTATAAGGTACATATACCATTGTGTTTAATTAAGAATTAGTTAGAATGGTAAATCAACAATTCTTGTAAACTAGAGTCTGATTGATTTTTTAGTACTGAGCCCATGTATGGGCCACGCTGTAATTTTTCCTATGCTTTACAATTTCAAATCCCTATGTTGAAACCTTTTATAGGCATTGTGAACTTATATCTAACTAATAGTGCTTATAACCTATAAATAGTATGTGTACTGTAGAGTATCAACTCTCATGTCAGAAACACATTCAGAAACTCTTCTCAATTTGGGAGCAGACTCCTGATTCATACTTCACAGTAGAGAACTCGTTTCTGTCAAGTTCATATTCCTATGTTAAAATAACTTCTATGCATTGGGAACTATATCTCACTATCTATGCTTAGGAATCTGCAAATAATCTATGTGCTATAGAGTATGAAACTCTAAAGAACATTTGCAAAGGAACGTTTATCCACGCGGAGACATACAAATGATTACGCATATTCCTGACTCTTAGTCAGTGGATAAAATGCTTTGCCACATTCTAATCTGTAACTTGAAACTATCGTGCTAAGTCTTATTACAAGCTTTTTGTTAACAGATTAGTAACCACACCATAGGTGTGATAGACATGTAATATTTTCATAAAGATGCTAGGAAATTGCCATGTTTAAGAATATAAATTCAAGAACAAAGAAAGTAAACGCATGATATAACCAAGCTTTAGTCACACCGCACCACAGGCGATAGACACCAGGAATAATATTATATGTTCCAAACACGCATCAGACTGCATAAATCATTTCTAATAGATACTAAATGCTCTTAAAATTAGCAGCAATTGGCAAAATATATCACAGCGTTCACTATCCTTGTACTGCTGTAAGCAGTGGGGGAAAACAATGTATGTTTTAGTATGGATTAACCCCTGAAGAAATCCAAAAACATAGGCTCCTTGCATCATCATTATGATTAATTATTATGTATGATTATCATGTACTTGATATCAGAGAAATGTACATGTATGTTTTCTCTTTTATGAGAACTTTTCTCTGCCCTGATTGTTATTCTTTACTGTGGGAATATACATTTTAATGTTACCCCTGGGGACAGGAGGATGTTGATGTAAGAATCCTTGAGTATGTCAGTACACCAGAAGTCAATGTTGAATAGCCTTGGCCTAATGCTGATTATAGTGAAGGAAAGGAAACATAGGTTATGTATGGGTGATTCTCTTCAAGAATTAGAGATAAAATATCTATATGTTTGGATGAAAAGAATGGCTTCACTCATCTAATAGTCCCAGTAACAACAGAACAAAACATAGAGTGAAAAGATACCTCACTCACTATCAGAGCTAGGAAAGCTCTACAACAAGCGACGAGGGACAGAGAACTTGGAAACCCACTCCTATCTCCTTCCCCCTTTTTTTTAAATTGTGTTGTGAAAGTTAACACATCACAGTAGGTTAATGCTCGTGTTGTATTCTTTGTCATCCCTTTTCTATAGCGAGTGGTGGATTTGGTGGGACTGCATTTCATCACTATCAACTTGAAACTGGGTAAACAGCCAGGAGAGAGTGAAAATGGCAACCTGTCCTAAACCTAGACTGGACCAATACCCCAATGTTGACTGCTGCACTCATTATTTGCCATAGGCAGCAAAAGACAAATTCGAAGACAACTGACTGCATGATTGATAAAGTCCTATGTTAGTAGGAAAATCCAGGATGGACTTCGCGATCTAAAAATCTACAAAGATGAAGATCAACAGAGTAACTGACAACAATGTATCGTCTGCTTTACTTCTGAGAAGTACCACCTATAGCCTCATCATTCAACAAAATCAGTGAAACTATGGGACAATCCTACTACAAGTTTAATAAAACTAACAACAGTGAGTAACCTTCAACTGTGGGTTGGATCACCAAATGACCAACAATGGATAAGTCTTCGAAAGAACGTCTCACAGCAGCAAGAGTCAAACATAAGGTTCCAGACACTCAACACCAAGTTCTAGTATACGTACACCAACTCAAACAAATGAGAAGAGACACTGAAACCACATAAACCAGTACAACCGAGGTGCCAACTTAAGATCCTCTGAAACATAACTACACCAGATTACCTCAAGGATCCAAAAACTGAACACCATCAAAAAAAGACCACATGAAAGCAACTAAATGCCTCTACATCTGCAACAGAAGGAATCATCTGATTGTTTGCAACCCTGTTTATGTGCTGGAAATATTCATCTTTGGATATATGTAGGTATAGATCAATTCTGGACCTAGCCACAGATATTACCATGAGATGCCTCTCAGGCATATAAGTTCCTACACTGGACTAGATAACAATGACTAACTCCTTGCTGGTCTAATGTCAACCTAAATGCCTAAAGAGTTATAGACTCGCGACTTGGTGGGTGTAACATCTTTGTGAACATTGGGATTCTGATATTAAAAGCAGAGCAGCTGAATGGCCGTCTACTTGGCACCATGTATGGTGAGATGGGAAAGTACCTTCTGCAGAGCTTAAGTGGAAATTCCTGAAAGTAAGACCAACCAAGGCCCCAAATTTCACAAAAAGGCACAGAGCCTACTGCAACATAGTATTCAAAGATTCTAGCTCCGCGGAGGAGATGTGTGGTATGTGATATTTCAATTCCTGGAGTATGGATTATAAAATATTCACCAGCCAATTACCAGTGGATAAATATTAGGAACACAACTGGGTGCATTAATTCGGTACCCAGATAATGGGAAAAAGATCTAATCTACAGCAGAGATGAACCCTTAACCGCACACCAGGAGATAAAGGAATCTATTAATTAGTTTAATTGAGTACGAACTGCTTTTTATATGTGTTTTTTCTATGCCATGGATTTATAAGGTAAATAGTGTTTTATTTGGTAATCCAAATGGTGGTAATGGTAAAATGAGTATTTTGACACCATCTCATTATTTTTAAACATGAGAATGGTACAGGGTGTCAGAAACAAATGTTGTATATGTTTGGGTTTTCTGCACTTAGACCAATGTTGGCTTTTATCTAGGTAAAATAAGTCAATTTAGCAGAACCAAGCTGTGGTTGTTGTAATAACATTGTTTTTTTTTCTTGGCTTAAAGGGGGTAAATGTATTTTGATAATGCAAATCATTCCCATGCCTGTTCATGAAATCAAAGGAGACTATTACACTTTCATGTATGTTACTTCAGATCTTGATTTAATACTTGAACTGTTTGTCCAAAATTTCTTGATGTGTACATCAAGTAAATGTGGTGTACACCAGTGGTTGTTTATATGTTGTGAACAATCGATGTCCTCTAGCACTATATTTAAGCTTTAGAAGGTGATGATGTGGGAAGGGAAACCTACACACAGATGCCATTGTTTCAAGGATTGAAGTGTTTTCTCCTGGTGTTTGTGGTAAATATCCCTGATCATCTGGCATTCTTGAAGTGACCAGAGAATCATTAAATCCCCTAGACAACTTAACATAATATTCTCATAAATTAAAATCCACATTCCACAGGGGAAAAGGCAAAGAATACCGTGGACAGACAAAAACACCAATGAACAAGTCCTTCAAGAAACAAATGAAGATCGTAAACTGATTAGAGTCATTAGACATAGACAGTCAAAATTTTCTGGGCATGTTATGAGAAGAAATGACTTGGAGAACTTGGTGACAACTGGCACGATCGAAGGGAAGAGACCAAGGGGAAGACCGAGAAGTAAATACCTGGATGGCTTGGCCACGTGGCATGGTCTAGACAGAAACACGAAGCTGATCCACGATTCTGGTGAGCGAGTGAGATGGCAGAACATGACCTCCCACGCTTACCGGCAAGGCACATGACGGACTATTACCTTGTTATCGTGGCGAAGGGGTTACGGATGCAGTATGTAATCTCGCATACCCGCGTTCGAAACACAGCTGCTGACGATATGGCATTAGACCACCCTGCGTTGGTTTTTTACGAAATAGCATGGGTGCTGGTCGTTCAGAAAGCAATGGCAAACTACTGAACGTAAACTTGCCAAGATATCACAACAGCAAAAAATGCTGGTGTTGACTACAATGTCCCGTAAAGGATATGCAACTAACCAAGTATTACCTTACCCTCGAGAGCAACAGTGTTAGAGCCGCTGTGCTGACAGAATTTCTTCTTGTTAATTTGCCAGCCGTTGTACAGTCCCAGTGCACAACATGAGGAAACGATCTTCTTCTAGACAAGTTAGACCGCTCTGACTTTAAAAATGGTGCTAGAGCGGAGACAAATAGAAACCGTTAGCCAAGTAAACAAAAACTGTAATTAATTTACCAAGGCGGACTTCCGTAGATTTATCAAATATATTTTTAAGACGTATATATAACCTGTAACGAAAGAGAGACCAGACAAGGATAAATTGACGGGGATCTGTCGTGGGGATATTCTAGAAAATGAGAAATAGATATCATAAGAGCTTCCTTGAAAATTCACTGGAAATAAACTCAAGAGTATTGAATAATACTTCCAGAAGAGAACTGATAGAATATAGAACAAATTAAAGAACAGACAAGACAAGAACATTCGTTTTGTTTTTAGCGGTATATTTGGTTATACGATTAAACACACTTGTTTCTTCTCCTAGACAACGTGGTTATTTGGAGGGAGTATGTTTGTGTTGTTTTTTTTTAATTACATTTTCTGTTGTCTAGTGTGTAGTCTGTTATCTTATTATTTCCTGTATGTTACATGAGGGATAGTCAATACCTGCGATTGTATTTGTCCTTTATTTAAAGCGCTGGGGACAAAACTGAGACAGAGTTGGTGCTAGATGAAGAGGTAGAAGAGGAGAAGAAATAGGTTGTAGCATAGGAGGACGATGGGTGAGAAGATGGGTAGGGAAAAGGAAGACGAAAATTTGGGAAACGATGTTAAGGATTGAGTAGGAGGGAAGAAGAAGAGGAAGAAGAAGAAGAAGAAGAAGAAGAAGAAGAAGAAGAAGAAGAAGAAGAAGAAGAAGAAGAAGAAGAAGAAGAAGAAGAAGAAGAAGAAGAAGAAGACATCTGCTCCAGCAAAACGATTAATCAATACCAAATGCCTACTAATCTGTGTGCTGACATCACTTAAGATACTCGACACTCTCACAAACACCAATACCCAGACACACACATATGGACCACAATACACAAATATCACACACACACACACCAATGACTATTCATACACTGTACACACTTATACAGAAACACACACACACACACACACACACACACACACACACACATCCACTCACACACACTACTGCACACAGACCGCTGTTCTGTATGTTGGTGGTGAATTACATGTTTAAGTCACGATTTCTGCTCGTTTCTTTCTTTCGCAGAAATCCAACAAAGAAGCAGTTCATAGTGTGGGATTGATGTTTCTGCTCACATTTCTTCCTTTGCGCTACCTTTGACCCGATATTTTATTATCGCAGTCGTCTAAGTTCACAGGTGGACAGGGTTAGCTCATGTTGACTTTCAATCCTGCGTAGTGTTTATGTATCAAGAAGAGGTAAGATCAGATATGAAGAAATCAGGACTAAAGTGGGGGTTATAGCAGCGCTTGATTAGGCAGCAAGTCAGCAAGGCAGCAATGGTTTGGCCATGCAACTAGGTTACCAACTAACAGTATACCACCACAAGCAATGATGTACAGATCAAATGGAAGCATAGAAAGAGGCCGACCACGTAAACGATGGACGCAGGGAATAACAGAATCCATGGGAATATCGATACATGAAGCCCATAAGCGGGCACTCTCCCGCTGCTTATACTTTACCTCGACACCGCAAGGTACAAGAGGAACCTAATGAGATGAGATGAGATGAGATGAGATGAGTAGTATTGATGGTGATACTTACTTTTCCATTCTACCATTACTCCTACCCCGCTCAACTACAGAAGAGACGTTATATGAGGGTCGATCCCTGGCTCAGATTAACAATCCTGTGTCTGAGTCAGCCACAAATACCATATTGCTTTTTTTAAACAAAATCTTTTTATAACATTTATTATGTAAGCAAACGAATAATTTACTGAGGAGAGGCTGGCGAGTGGCTAGAATGCCGGATTCTCCTTCGTGAGACCCGGGTTCGAATCCTCGGTAAGGTGTGGAGTTTTCTTCTGTCGAGGGCAAAAAGAAAACCCTAACCTGCACAGTTCGCGGCAACTTCACTATCCAGGCGGCCATAATTCCTTATGCTCAAGACCCCTGTCATAATCCCCCAGTTATGCCGCGTCGTCTTTAACGGCGCCTGGCTATTACGGCTAGATTCAAACTATGAGCTATAGTAACCACGATGTGACAGAGAAGGTCAGTTGGTGTAAGCGTGGAACATGTAGGCCACGAAGGGACACCACTCCGAATAGCGTGTGCTCATAGTGATTAACCTTCAGACGGCTGGGGTTGTGGTACAGGACGGACGTTTGAATGGTGCTCCGCTTGTGTGTCTGAAAGCGTATTGATAGAACGCCTGTGTAAATAGGAGACCGTGCGCCTGGGTTGTAGGATTGTGAGTTGTATTGTATTTATATATATATTCATTGATTGTATTGTAACATCGCTGTTGTAATTGTGCGATGTATATAATTGTTGTGATGAAAAAGCTGCGAGAATAAAGTGTTTGAAATTGTAGTTGTATCGTGTCACGTCAAGTCATTCTGTGACCGTGTTTTTGAATCACATTTGTCTACGAATACGAGCCTGAGTACTTGCTGAATGCAAGATCATGACACCCCTCTGCCATACACCGTACTATATTGGCAGTAAATGACAATTTCTTCCTTGGATCGGAGGCGAGCGTTGGGGTTCGTCACTTTGATGTCCAACTGCCGGGCACGCTCAACAATGTCTTTCCTCTACGTGCTGGAGACACTGTCTGCAATCTCAGTGAAAATGTGCTGTCCTGCACCAGTAGCACTTCCAGTTCCTGGGCATCGTGAAATAAGAATTTCTTGAATCCATCGGGACTGACGTGATGGCATTTCTTCCAGGTGTTGTACCATAGGGGGGAGGGAGGACGTGCTGGCACTTCTTCCAGGTGTTGTAACCATAGGGGTAGACGTGCCGGCACTTCTTCCAGGTACTGTAACTATCGATACAGAAGTGCTAGCACTTCTTCTAGGAACTGTAACCACCAGAGCAGACGTCCTGGCTCTTCTAAGTACTCTAACCATCGGGAGAGACGTCCTGGCACTTCTAAGTACTCTAACCATCGAGACACATCCAGGCACTTCTAAGTACTCTAACCATCGGGAAAGACGTCCTGGCACTTCTAAGTACTCTAACCATCGAGACAGACGTCCAGGCACTTCTAAGTACTCTAACCATTGGGACGGATGTGCTGGCACTTCTATGTACTCTAACCATTGGGACAGACGTCCTGGCTCTTCTTTCGGGTACCGTCACCAGTGTTTGACATTTTGTTCTGACCCTTGAACCTCCTGACTCTGTTGTCAAAACCCTTGGGACTTGCGCCAGTATGACTGGATCTTCCCATATCTGTCGGACTGGTTGCGGATGTGTGTCCTTTTCTTCATGGTGTTCGCCTTGACGAGTGGTCCGATAGCTTCCATAGTGGATCCTGTTCTAATATCCAATTTAAATTTAATTGAGTTTTTTTTTTTAAAGAAGGGCTCGCGGTTTCCCCAGGAGCCAGAGCCTCCCCATCAGGTTCCCATATCCCTGAGTGTCATTGCTGGTGGCCAACATCAATTGCTGATAAAACACTTTGGTCTTAGTTTATTTCGAACGTTTACATCGAACAATAACTATGTGCATTTACATGGTGTGTTTTTTACATTTGTAAGTACACCATAAACATTCAAATGCACATGATGATACTACATTAATGGCATGGTGTAATTACCTACATATTACATGTTGATAATGATGGTGGAGTAATCGTTTGCTCTCATGCATACCTAGAATCTTACAACAGACATTCTTTCATAATCCAAGTAAGGCATTGTTTACATTTTTTGGGGTGGAGATCACGGTTCCCAGAGGGGCCAGAGACGCCCCATAGCCCCCCCCCCCCCATCCCCCGCGAGCGCACTTGTCTGTAGGTTGTGTTGGGTGATCATCCCGGCCCCTGGTAAGATCAAGCGTATATAACTACACTTTGATCTTAGTCAAAAGGCCGATTTTTTACAGGCCTGCCAAAAATGTATGTTACATACCACAACATATTCTACCATTACAAGGTTAAAACATTTAATGTAGTATCCAGGATACATAGAACAATTATCTATAAACTATTCACGAATCTAAAATAGAACCTTTACTTTTAAAGAAACTTTGTAGATAATTTTAAATTATTATCTCATTATTTATGCTGCATGTAATTATGAATAATTCTTATAATAATTTTTATAAAAGATTAAGATAGATACAACAATTATTTAAATTACATAATACATTCATACTTTGTTTAGTTATTTCCCTAGAAATAATTCCTTGTGTCCCTTTAACTATTTTAAATACATGCCTTCTGTTCAGTGTGGTTTTATTTCGTACAAAACAGTAGTGTATTTACAAGGTGCATTGTGTGTTTTTCTTTACATTGTCAAATACAGCAAGACCTCAGATGTCAAATGCAGCAAGGGACGCAGAGGTGTTTCCAAGGCACCAGGGCCGGGTTACATACTGGCCAAGACCTATTGACGCGTCCTCGTCGAGCGTCCTGGGCAACAGGTCCCTTCGGGGTCCTGGCTGAAGTCAATAGGATCGCCGATTCCTCCGAAGTCGGAGAGTGTCTGCCTGTACGGCGAGGAACCACCAGTCTGCACACCAATAAGCCAGACATGGGACAACGGATACTCACGCAAACCTCAGGTCCTGTATGACATCACACTGATGTTGGACAACAGGATGCCTTCATCCGACATACAGGACTTCGCGTTGGAGCTCAAGCCAACGAACACAAGCAAGCAAGCAAATGCAGCAAGATTCTCTAAATGTCTGTGTAATGACTGCTCACTATTTATTATCCTGAAACGGCACATGTAGCGTTGTTTGAGTTCATATCGATAGATTGTTGTTTTATGTAATTGCAATTCCAAAGAAAAACCTTACAGTATCCTTTAGAATAACACACTTGGATGCTCGTAAATTCTTCAGTTCAATAGATGGACGGAAATGAATGTGTAAAAATTGTGAATGTTTCATGTGAAATAAGGTTTTCAAATGGGTTTGCCCAAAGTGCATCGATTCTTTTTATTTTATTTTTTTTTCTTTCATTTTTTATAAGGGCTCTCGGTCCCCCTAGGAGGTCAGAATCGCCCCATCAAGTCCCAGGTCCCTAAGTGTCATTTGGATGACCGCCTCTGCATGTGGCCCTGGTAAGATCAAATGTAGATACTACACTTTGATCTTAGCCAAAAGGCCGAGAAGCGAGATCATTCTTTTGTAAAGGTATATGGCCTGAAACAGGCCCATCACATTTTTATTTTCCTGAATGAAATAATAATGTTAATAATATTGAAAAACAGCGATAATTACATGCATCATATGTTAAGTAAGCGGAGACAAATTACACAATGTTTATGAATATAGTTGTGAACATTTGTGTTTGAGTGCCCTAAATATTAAAATTTGTCAGGGACAAGAACCACCCCATGAGGTCCCAAGTCCCTGTATGTTATTGTGATGGCCACTTCTGCTGGTGGTCATGGCCCGATCAAGTGCAGATAAGTCAAGTCTAACCTAAATCACCGCCGTGATACAAGAACAGATACTACTCTTTGATCGTAGCCAAATTGCCGTGAAACGATCCAAAGTGCTGAGCGATTTTTAAAAAAAATATTATTATTAAAAAAAAACAAAAAACACGTTTATTTCGTACAAAACAATTTGTATTTACAAGGTGCGACATGTACATGTTTATTCTTCTTTTAAATTTGCGAATATAACATACACATTCATATACACATGATAGTACATTTATATACACATCATAGTATTACATTCACGGCACGGTGCAATTGCCTACACATTACTTTTTGATGGTGATGGTGGAGTAATCAGTTACTCTCATGCATACTCAAATCTTTCAATAGAAACTCTTTCATACTCCAAGTCAAGTCTAACCTAAATCACCGCCGTGATACAAGAACAGATACTACTCTTTGATCGTAGCCAAATTGCCGTGAAACGACACGCATTAATATTTGCTTTCTGAAAACAATACATATTGTGTGTACCTACAATATTTTCCCTACATTAAACATCGCAACAAGCATCCCAATTTACAAAGTAAAATGCAAAACAGGTATATATAGCGTATGCCTGGGCGCGCACGCGAGAGAGAAAAAGAGAGAGAGAGAGAGAGAGAGAGAGAGAGAGAGACAGACAGAAAGAGAGAGAGAGAGTGAGATAGAGAGAGAGAGAGAGAGAGAGAGAGAGAGAGAGAAAGAGTGAGACAGAAAGAGAGATAGAGAGAGAGATAGAGAGAGAGAGAGAGAGAGAGAGAGAGAGAGAGAGAGAGAGAGAGAGAGAGAGAGAGAGAGAGATGTGAGTAACAATTTAAAGTGCTGAATAAAGATTCTTGGCCTTTACCGGCTGTTTTTGTTTTTCAAAACGTTTATTCCATAGAAAATGTTGTTGTTTGTCCATCAAGAATGATGATGACCATTCATTTCATCCAGTGGGGTTAAAGGTGTGGAGCCGTGGGTTCTAAGATGGCTGATAAGGCCTATTTTGGCTCGAAATGTTCTTTGACAATGTGGGCAAAGAATGCTTGACGTCTCTGGAGGAGGATTTCCTGCAGTGGTTTTTCTGTCCTGCCTTTTCTTCACAGCTCTTGCAGTCCTGGTTGCCTCACATATGACTGCACCTTTGCGCAATGATGCACGCCACGAATTTCGGTCTCTGGCTGCAGCCTCCCAGGTGTCATGATGAATTCCAAAAGCATTCAGTGAAATTTTCAGAGTGTCTTTAAAACGTTTCCTCTGGCCACCTTGGGAGCGTTTACCACAACGCAGTTCGCTGTAGAAAATTCGTTTAGGGAGCCTGTGATCTGGCATGCGGGTCAGGTGACCAGCCCAGCGAATCTGATTCTTCATCAGTAGAGTGTGGATACTGGGCATGGATGCTCTTTCTAGGACTTCAGTGTCTGGAATCTTGTCTTGCCATTTAATCTTCAGTAGCTTCCTTAGGCAGACTGTGTGGAAGTGGTTTAATTTCCTAGCGTGTCGCTGATAAACAGTCCAGGTTTCACAAGCATATAGCAGTGTGGATAATACAACTGCTTTGTAGACTTTTAGCTTTGTTTGCAGGCTTATTCCAGTTCTGTCCCATACATTCTTGTACAGTCTGCCAAAGGCTGCGCTGGCCTTGGAGATTCTTGCATTCACTTCGTCATCGATTGTGGCAGCTTGTGACACAGTGCTGCCAAGATAGGTGAATTTGTCCACAACACTTAGTCTATGATCATTCACTTTGATATTCGGCACAGTGTGATTATTCCCTGGAGCTGGCTGGTACATAACTACAGTCTTCTCCAAGTTGATATTGAGCCCAAAGTTGGCACAGGCATGTGAGAAAGCTGAAACATTATGTTGCATGTCCGCCTCTGAGTTGGCGTATAGAGCGCAATCATCAGCAAACAGGAGCTCTCTGACGGTGCCGCTGTCAATTTTGGTTTTAGCTTTCAGCCTTCTGAGATTGAATAACTTTCCATCCATACGGTAGTTGATGTCTATTCCAATGTCGTCGTTCTCGAAGGCATTCATCAACATGGCTGAAAACATGAGGCTGAACAGTGTTGGTGCCAGGACACATCCTTGCTTCACTCCATTGGTTACAGGAAAGGGTTCAGACAGTTCACCATTTTCCTGTACTCTTGCCTGCATGCCGTCATGAAATAGCCGCACTATTTGGACAAACTTTCGTGGACAGCCATATTTTGCCATAATCTTCCACAGTCCTTCTCTGCTGACTGTGTCAAAAGCCTTGGTAAGGTCAATGAAAGTGGAGAACATTTCGCAGTTCTGTTCCTGACATTTCTCTTGCAGCTGCCTTGCAGCGAAAATCATGTCAACAGTTCCACGTTCTTTTCTGAAGCCACATTGACTCTCAGGAAGAAGACCTTGATCGAGATGGGCTGTGAGGCGATTGAGAAGAATTCTGGCGAGTATCTTCCCTGCAATTGAAAGCAAGGAGATGCCTCGGTGGTTGTCACAGGATTGGCGGTTTCCTTTACGTTTGTAAAGGTGGACTATTGACGCGTCCTTAAAATCTTGTGGCATGGTCTCGTTCATCCATATGTTTGTGAAGACTTGGTGAAGCTGCTCTGTTAGGACCGGCCCACCTGCCTTGTATATCTCTGCTGGGATGGAGTCAGGACCAGGTGCCTTGCCGCTGGAGAGTTGCTGGATGGCTTTGTTTACTTCCACTATGGTTGGCAGGTCATCAAGTGTCTCATTGGTGGGAACTTGAGGAAGGCAGTTGATGGTTTCATCATCGAAGAAGGAAGTTGCATTTAAGATTTTGCTGAAATGCTCTGCCCAGCGTTGGAGGATTTCTTTCTTATCGGTGACCAATGTTCCCCCGTCTGCACTGAGGAGGGGAACTATGCCTGGTGATGAAGGACCATAGACCGCTTTCAGTGAGTCGTAGAAGTTTTTCATATCATGTCTGTCAGCAAAGCCCTGAATTTCATCAGCTTTGCTGCTCAGCCAGGAGTCCCGCATGTGCCGAAGTTTCTGCTGCACTACTCTCTGAATGTTCTTGAAAGCATCTTTTTTTGATGTTGACTTTGGGTCATTCAAATGTGCCTTGAGGAGAAGATGTTTCTCGGCCAGCAATTGGTTGATGTCTTCGGAATTTTCATCAAACCAGTCTTTATGCTTTCGGGGGGCTGGACCCAGGATTTCCATAGCAGTGTTATAAATTGTGTCCTTTAGGGCTCTCCATTCTGTTTCTGTATCCTGTTTAGCTTCAGCATTGGGCTTGAGGCGGTCTTCCAGCATATTTTCAACCGACTGCTGCATTTTCTTGCTGTTTAGGCGGGTGACATTTAGCTTTGTTTGCATTTTCGCCCCTTGGGGACGCCGTGGTGGCCTGATGAGGATGTTCATTTTCGAGACAATGAGACGATGGTCTGTCCAACATTCGGCACCACACATGGATTTTGTCACTCGAACGTCTTGTCTGTCACTCCTCCTGACGATGACATAGTCAATGAGGTGCCAGTGTTTCGAGCGAGGGTGCATCCACGATGTCCTATTTCTCATGGGGAGACGGAAAATTGTGTTCGTAATCACGAGATCATGTTCGGCAAATGTCTGAAGGAGGCGGAGTCCATTGCTGTTACAATTTCCGACTCCATGCTTTCCAATAATGCCACTCCAAGAGGTGGTGTCCGTGCCTACTCTGGCATTGAAATCCCCAAGGAGTATAAGTTTGTCTCCTTTGGGAACAGATGTTAATACACTGTGCAGGTCCTCATAGAACTTGTTCTTGACATCATCTTCGTTGGTCATAGTTGGTGCGTAGACACTCACAATGGTTGCGTGCTTCCTTCCATTCAGCAGAGGCAACTTCATGGTCATGAGCCTGTCGTTTATAGCCTTTGGAAATCCAGCTAATTTGCCGACCAGGGCCGACTTAATGGCAAATCCCACACCGGATTGGCGTCTTTCCTCGCTTTTCCTTCCACTCCAGAAAAATGTGTAGCCGGCACCAATTTCACAGATTTGGCCTTCTTCTGCAAGTCGTGTCTCGCTCAAGGCTGCAATGTCGATGTTGTACCTGCCCAGCTCTCTCCCAATCAGTGCTGTTCGTCTCTCTGGACCCGACGCGCCGTCTCTGTCAAGTAGGGTGCGTACATTCCAAGTTCCAATTGTTAAGGGAATATGGTTTACTCTTTTAGCTTTGCTTGTTTTATCTTTCTTTGTATGTCGACCGCAGTTAAGGGTACCCACCAACCGCAGCTAGCTGGTTAGGTAGTGATGAAGCAGACAATGTTTAGGGCACCTTTTCTAGCCCCTTCCTCATGCTATGGAGGTGAGCAGTGTGTTCCTATAGAGGGCTGCTCAGTCGCTCAGGGGGCTGCCGAATCCCACTGCTGCTCTGGTCAGTAGAAGACGACCATATGGCCTGAGCCGCCTGTGTGCAGGTCTGCGACTACGGCTGCCAGCGTACCCACGCCTGCCGCTTTGCCGCTCGCCCATCGCCACAGGGCTTGAAGGTGATATGTGACGTTGGATGAAGAATCACTTGCGCGATGACTTGGATTAAAGTGAGGAAGAGTTGCGCAATTCGTCGACCTCACTCTCTCGCCTGAGTCCATCTGAGTCCAGTGGCAAGACAAGTCGAGACGATTGGAGACGAATACAGGTGCAGTGGATGACCAGGGCGCTCTACGTGCCTTGCCGTGCTCATTCCACAACGCTTTGCAGGTAAACGCCGTCTTGCCCGTTGAATCAGGAATGATTTCTTCCGCACAGTCTGCCGAATCCTGTCTTCACATGCTGGGTGGGCATACCCTAGTTTACCTCTTGGTTTGACACCAAATCGGATACCCATGCCTGGTTTAGCCAGCCTCTCACAGCTGTTGCCCGGGGGGTGGCCGCTGTCGCATGCTGACAGCTACTAGGAGCCACAGGCACGAGCTGGGTGTCAGACTTGGACCAGTGGGGGATGGGTCCTGAAAGGACATTCCATAGAAAATAGTTAGTTAGTTAGTTAGTTAGTTAGTCGACAGATCATCCTCATTGCACATCGAACCATTCAGTCCATAAGTGCTCGGATCCCCTCCTCAGCAAATCCCGCAGCGTGTAGCGGCTAACGACGCCAGTTCTGTGTTGGTTTATCAATCTTCTTTGGCTTCCTGCGTAGTGTTCTTGTTTGGCCACACCTCTTTTAATTTTCTGCTCTCGCAGTCTGGCCATTGTTGTAGATTCACAGTCATCACTTGGTTCTCGCAAAAGTCTTACTTCTCGTAGAGCATTCAGAATGTCGGCCTGGTCCATGGCGCGTCCGCCCTCCATAGTAGCCTCACCTGCGAGCTTGTCAGCCCGCTCATTTCCTTGTACTCCCGCATGCCCTGGCACGAAGATGAAACTAATCTTTGCCAGTCGAGACCGCTCCAGAGGCAGCAACCATTCTCTTCGGATCGACCCCTCCTCTATCCTCTTGATCATGTTCATTGAGTCGCTAAGGAAACAAGCCCTAGTGAATGTCTGTGTCTCGAGCCATGTTATTGATTTACTTACTGCCATGACTTCCATGGTCAGGCTACTTGTGGTTTCAGTAAAAGCACCAGAGTCCTCCTTCACAATTCTCCCTCCGGCCCGAGCTATAAAGGCCCATGAGCTTCTCACATGTCGGACGACCGACCCATCTGTGTAGATGACCGCGTCACCGTCTAGCGAATTCTCGAAAATCAACGCTTGTACTTCAGCCTCAACAGCAGCCGGATTTTCTTGTCTGCATTTTCTGTCAAGTTGGATGCAAACTGAAAAGGATGTGCAGAAGTCTGTTGGCACTTGCACCCACTCCTCGCCAGGTTCTAAGTCCTCAAGTGAACACACCTGTTGAAGAATGTCTTCGGCTTGACCCATCCACGACCGTCCTCTTTTTAACCTGCTGCCCTTCACCTTCCTAATTTCACTATGCAGTGGATGTTGTGTGTTTGCGTTAATTCTGAGGTAGGCGCGTGCCCTGCAATCTTGTATTCTCTCTTCAATGGTTGGAAACCCAAGAAGGTAGCGCATCGCCCTGCATGCTGTATCTCTTGTACATCCAAGAATAATGCGCATAGCTTCATTCTGTATCCTTTCCATCCGTTTTATCTGCTTATGGCTGAGAGTCAGGATTGCCATTGCATACTCCAAAACAGACTATAGAAAATAGTGTGTATGTAAAGGTGTGTTTCTTTTGTTTGTGTATATCACAGAGCGTTGGATTTGCTCAAGGAGCATAATGGGTTGTGTACTGTCTACTGCTAACTTCCCAGTCTAACGAAATTATCATCTAGCTTTTAATCTTGACAATCTCATCACAAACATGCATTATCTATGTTCTCGTGTATTCTAATAAAATTGTTATCCCAAAATAAACCTTACTTCAACATCCTCATTAAACTGCGGTTTTAGTAATTGGTAAATTAGTCCTTGAGTATTTTTATTTTACTAAGGTGCAACGATTTTAAGTTGCAAACGAAATGAGAGTTTACAGTATTTCCGTTGTCTCCCTTAAGTGGATGTCATTTTCCTTTTAAAACATTATAAGCAAAAGTATAATGGAACATGTTCAGAAAATGGTTCGCTTTTGTGACATTGCACATGGTTGTTGAACCAACTTTAGTCTGTGTAAGTAGTTGAGAGTTCAGGGAAATGCTTTCATGGTTTCAGCTCGATGAAAGGAATCTCCTAAATGCATTTTCTAGTCATGGAAGAAAAGCTTAACGCAGAAGTGTGTGGCAAACGCAGTTCAGAGGTTTGAGTTTCCACTGGAGTAAGTGACCAATTCGGCATATGCATAACAGGGCACTCACTCAATCCCCTAATAACCTCAAATTTCTTTCCAATGCTTTGGTCACTTAGGATTTGACGCCCGCGGTCACGTTCGCTAAGTGAACGAACAAACGAAAGAACGAATTTTATTTGAGCTTAGTTGAGTTCAGCTGGGCTAAGAACTGACATCATTGCACTAAGGACATTCCCATACGCGTTCCATCCCCTCGTTCAACAGCCAGCGAAGAGTCATACTAATAATCGTTCCCACAGCCATCTGATTGAAGGTTCTTCTGGTCTTCCCTCTTAGTTTTGATAACCTTCCACAACCCCTGACGATCCCCCGCAATAGCATTCTTTCCACATAACGGTTCTCAATCTGTTCCCCCGCCTTCTCCACCTGGTGACACAGGCGCTCGACCACCTCTCCTTTGTCCATAGGTAATCGAAGACCGAGAGGTGCATTCACTGCCAGTCTATCAGTCTGTTCATCCCCCCCCCCCCCCCCCCGCACTATCGCATGGCCAGGGCAAAACAAGCCATTGAATTCTCACAATCTGTGACCTCTAAAGCGTGGATAGCCAGTCCACACGAAACAGTTCTTTCTCCACCTTAGTAAACATACTCCTTGAGTCCGTAATGAATGCAATATGTGTTGCAGTGGTCTCATCTAACCAAAGGAATGCCGCTGTTACAGCTTCCACCTCCATGCTCAATGGTTAATGATTCAGTACATAGGCGGGTCTAACATGCTGCCATTCTTATTTCTCTGATCTCATGCATTATTTCATATATACGTCACTTATGAAGATAATCTTAAACAACAACGGCAAAAACAGAAACAATATGCGTTATAAACGCATGGAAAATATGCAATAATCAATAATACGCGGAACACTAAAACTTATTTTTGACATGACGATTATAATTAGCTTGTGTTTGTCCATCAAGAATGATGATGACCATTCATTTAATTAATCCATTGGTATTTAAAGTTTGGAGCCGTGAGTTCTAAGATGGCTGGTAAGGCCTATGTTGGCTCGAAATGTTTTTTGACAATGTGGGCACAGAATGCTTGACGTTCCAGGAGGAGGATCTCCTGTAGTGGTTTTTCTGTACAGCCTTTATTTCACAGCTCTTGCAGTCCTGTTTGCTTCACAAGTGACTACACCCTTGCGTAATGATGTACGCTACAAATTTAGGTGTTTGGCAGCAGTCTCCCAAGTGTCGAGACGAATTCCTAAATCTTTTAGTGAGATCTTCAGTATCATTAAAGCGTTTCCTCTGGCTGCCTTGGGAGCGCTTACCATAGTGCAGCTGGCCGTAAAACAAAAAATCGTTAAGGGCAGTGGTTCTCAACCGGTGGGGGTTTAGGGTTTCCAGGGGGGGGGGGGGGAGGGGAAATTAAGATTATTTCGAGATCGCGTTAATACAAGAACCGATTACTTGATATTGTTTTTCTCTTCATACTGTATGGTTCTGTACGTTTCACCCTTCTAATATTCAATTTATAAAGTAAGTAGACCCACAAATCATGTTTTATGTGGACGTCTAGACTTGTTTTAGTATGTGCTATTAAATTTAGCTTTCATTATTACGTATACTGTGTAGGGGCGAGGCGGGATATTTAGGTAGGAAATACGAAAGGGGCGAATGACGTTCGGAAAAAATGGTGAAGGGGCACGGGCCAAAATTTTAGGTAGGAAATACGAAAGGGAATGACGTTCTGAAAATATGGTGAAGAGAGGCACCGGCTAAAAAAGGTTGAGAACCACTAGTTTTGGAAGCCTGTGGTCTGGCATACGAGTCAAGTGACGAGGCCGGGGAGATGTAACGTTCCACAATTAGTTTTCCACAGAAACAAACGGTTTATAAGGCCAAAGGGTCGACTTCATTGCGCCGGTCTTTTATCCCATATGGTTTGGTCTCTTTTCACGGGGCGGTCTGCTGATAGTGTCGCATAACACACGAACGACCTCCTCAGAAGTCTACGAGCAAATTACACTCTGAACCGAAAGACGTCGGACGGACACAGCCTTCGAGCTGCTGCTGCTGCTGCTGCTACAACTACTACTGCTGCTGCTACTACTGCCACTACCACCACCACCACCACCACCACCGCCACCACCACCACTACTACTACTACTACTACTACTACTACTACTACTACTACTACTACTACTACTACTACTACTACTACTACTTCTACTACTACTTACTACTACTAGTACTATCACCATTATCGCACCCACCACAGCGCCACTGTCACAACCAGTTTTCTACTTCCACCTCCACCCCCTTCTTCTTCGCCTCTTCCTCCTCCCCCTCAGCCTCTGCCAATACGCTAGAACGACATGCAAACCGGATTCTCTACCTTTTCTTTCTTTTATCTCAAATCTTTGCTGGTCCCACGACATCACACCACTCTCCAAAATTTGCTGCAGATCGATGCGCACGTCGGTTTAAGTTTTCCCTCACTTCCACGCATATGGCCCATGACAAGCATGATAATCACGCCAAAAAGACAGTTCTAAGTGCTATTCTTGGACATTTCCTGTTGTTCCTACTTCGTTCTGTTCTTAAATTTCCTGTTTAGCCGCTCTTGTCTGATCATTTGACGCCATCTTCGGAAGATTATGTTCGGATATTTCCGTTCCAAGGGAAATATGACGCCAGTCCAGTGGTCTTCAAAATATTTCCAGCTGACCGCATCTGTCCCTCGAGGCGTCTTTTTGTTTTTGTTTTTTGTGGTACTAGATAACGCGCCTTCTACCCAATGTTTACCATTTGTGTACTTTCTCGGTGTCTGGAGGCTACTGGGTAGTGATCGCAGTTTACCAGACCCGACACCAGGTTTGAAGCCAGAACCGGCCAGTTTTGGAGCCTGTCGCTTTGCGGGGGAGCGAAATTGGGAGGGTACAGGCATAATCCTAGTGCAAGGAAATGCAACCTAAAGACTAAATGTCAAGGCAGGGCAGACCAGGTCCTAAGCCTTGGTCTGAAACTGATATAGAAATGAAGCTTCGACAGGCGAACAGTTAGAGCATTGCTTTGCTGATCCGGCAACTTCTGCAGCTGGTCGTGTTCCAGATGTACTGGTGTTACCTTTCCTCTGGAGTAAACTAAGCAGGCCGAGAGAGATCCGAGACTTTGTGCCAAGGAGAGGTTAGTATGCCTTTTTTTTTAAAGCATAATGTAACAATAGTTTGACAAGACGGCCAGGTGCCAATTATGTCTGGGATACACTAAGAACTTTTCTGTAACATTTAAGCTCAAAATCCTACATTTGCTTTTTTTGGTGATTGCGAAATGATCCACAACATAATCAATATCCTTTTCTAGATTGATGCAAAAAACGAACACAGAAGAAAGTAATAGAACAAGATACGAAATGAGACACGGCAAGAAATAAATTATTTCCCAATCAGTGGCACAGCTGTAATTAATTTTGGCAGTAATTGAACAATATTTCGGCTGCAAATATTTAACGCACCGTAAAAATTTTCAGATGTAGATTTTCCCAGGGTGGTAAATTTGTTAGTGCGTTTCGGGATTGGAGTCAAGATGTCTCGAGTTGGGAGGGTTCGGTTGTCGGGCGGAGGTTCTCACACTAGTAAAAGAAGCGAACTAGCTTAATGGGTGGGATGCCCGTTTGTGACTTAGATAAACAGGGTTTGAATAGCGGTGTGGATTTTGATTCAAAATAAGAACTTACAGGATGTGTTGCACATCTCTGATTATGGTCGGAAAGAAAAGAGCATTCGCTTTTTCACTTCAGTGGTTTGATGTCGAGTTGGCAGGTTCAACCCCTACACCACTCGGTTGGACTACATTGTTGACTTCTTGTCCTTGACTTGAGGATGTAATTTACAGTACCCCAGAAGTCGGAGTTGGTTCACCTGACGGCAAGGGACACTGGTAATAGTGAAGGCTACCCCACACGCAAAAATCAGTTCAGTACACCAGAAGTAGTAACAGTGTATGGACTACGCTTGAGTTCAAAGCTAGCTGTCAACTGTGATCTACTGTCTACAGTGCCTTGTGATGTAGGAGTGGGGCGTCTTGAGACTGCGGAATTAAGGCCTCCTAGCTAGTGCGGTCGCCGCGAACTGTGCAGGTTAGGTTTTTCCTTCCCCCCCCCTCCCGACAGAAACAAAATCAACACCTTACCGAGAATTCTAACCCGAGTCACCTGTCAAAGTGTGCGGAGCAACTCCCCCCCCCCCCCACAGAAAAGGGGGGGGGGGTAGATGGTCATAAGAAACTATGAGGTTAAATGGCTTAAATGGCTTTAAAAACATTCGGCACAGTACCAAGGAAATTAAAGTAAAATTTTAGAGAACTTGCATCTTTCCAGTGGTAGCATAGGTATGTGAGTCATTGACACTTTCACAATCACTAATGAAGAAAAACAAGGCGAATGAACTTGAAAGTCACGGGAACATTGCCAGAAGTAGAGACATATTGATATTCTACAAAACTTAAAACATCGAGGAAATCCGGCTCGCAAAGAGTCTCTTACCTCGTATTTGTAGTCGTTATTGTAACACAACTACAGATAATAAATAGCATATTTACACCAGCCCAATACTACCAGTGTTAAACTTTGACATTATCCAAATCACACTTAAGCAAAATTAACACCTGCGAGATGAGATGCTACACGAGAGCTGAAAACTTAACTACCCGAGGCCGAATAAAAAATGATGTTATTAGACAGACTGTAGAATCATCACGATGTGCCACATATATTGAAAGACAGAAGATCAAATGGTTCGGCCATCTCATTAGAATGCAACACCATCAACTACCAGCCCTGGCGCTACATCAAAGATCTATCTGCTAGGAGAGCAAGAGGACGCCCGAAAAGAAAATTGATTGAAGACATGAAAGACATTGTACAATCACATGAAATGGTACACTCAAGTGCCAACGTTCGGACGCGTGAAAGCTAATTATTTCTTTCTACGACGCTTGACCACTAAACAGGAAGAAGAAAATCATAATGTTTATGATGATAATTGTTCTTATTGCTTATCTTGATCTGCTTCCGCACTCCTTCTTCCTCCAAGAACTTTCTTCCTCTTTCCTCATCTTTCGTCTACTTTCTTCTTCAAACTTCTTCTTTTCTTCATCCTCTTCTTGGTCTTCTTTCTCGATCTCCTCTTTATATTTCACTCCTCGTCTTATTGTTCATAACCTTCTTTTCTTATTCCTTCTCATCCCCATCTTCTTACTCCTACCCCTCTCTTCTTGTTCTTGTTCTTGTTCTTGTTCTTGTTCTTCTTCTTCTTCTTCTTCTGCTACTTCTTCTTGTGCTATAGCTACTTCTATTTCCACGCATCTTCTTCATTTTTGCGTTCATCCGGAGTGTTTTTTCAGATGTGATTGCGGTGTGTCTAAGTTATGCGCCCTTGGACCGAAACCCGTAGGCCAACACATCCGACAATAGCGTGCTTTTTTGACCAGGTAGCATTCCTGGGAGACTCACTTTTGCGGTACCTCCACAACCCAGCTGGCCAAGTTGGAACGGTCGAAGACTTAACGGTCATCCATCAAAGGAAGGCAGGGACAGTCCATGGCATTTTCCGCCATCCAGGGTGGCTTCCATAATTGCAGGGCCGACACATTGTGCCCTGGTGCTGGGCTCACCGAGGGAATCGTCACGTCCTGCTCATGGCTGCTTTAATTCCTCACTTCAATATATTGGGCATTTCGTTCGCCCCGGCCGTTCCCGCACAAACCAGAAAGGTCTGCAGACGGTATCCACTCAGCAAGTTTTCGGTTCGGACATGTGCTTGTTGTTGTGCCCTTCATAGCTGTTCCAGGCACGATTTTCACGTATCATCATCATCATCATCATCATCATCATCATCATCATCATCATCATCATCATCATCATCATCATCGTCGTCGTCGTCGTCGTCGTCATCATCATCATCATTACTGCGACAACTTTCCAGCCAGCACATTTCAGAAGCTCTGTATATCAACTTAAACCAACATCAGAAAAAAAAACATGTTGCCATTAACGAAGTCACTCTTTATGTCACAAGCGTAACATTTTCTAACGTCCCCCAGATTCCTATCTATGCTTCTCTCCTCCAACACCCTCTCTAAAATCCATAGATTAGCCATTCCGCAGCTTCCTGTCTATTATTTCTCAACAAATTTGAGTTTGAAGCAAATGAAATAAGTGACACTAGAGATAAGGTGGTAATGGTGGTTTCTGAGAGTTCAGCTAAACCACAGGTCATTTCGTGCGAGGTAATCTAGTACACTTTTTTTTTTGTTCGTATATCCTTTTCAGGACATCGCTGTCAACATCAGCATCTGTCAGCTGATTGTTGATTTCTTGGCAAGATTACGCTCAGTAGTTTACCATTGCTGTCTGAGCGACCGGCTCACATATACGTAAGTTACCGAAGCGGAGAGAACCGCTACGATTCTCGCGCAACATCACGTTACTCACGAGAGTATACGGGATTACGAAGAAAGTCGTGTAACCCCTAGACCTGGGAGACCGGCTAATCTAGTACATTACGATTTCTATACTGCCATATAGTAATGATGGTTTCTGAGTTCAGCCAATCTACTGGTCATCTCGTGCGATGTAATCTACTACAATACGATTTACTATTTCTAAACTTACTGTCATTTAGTAATGGTGATTTCTGAGAGTTCAGCCAGTCTATTGATCATCTCTGTGTGATGTAATTTAGTACATTACGATTTACTATTTCTAGACAAATGATCATATAGTAATGGTGGTTTATGAGAGTACATCCAAAATGCTGGTCATCTCCGTGTGATGTAACTTAGTACATTACGATTTACTATTTCTAGACTAATGATTATTGAGAGTTCAGCCAATCTACTGGTCATCTCCGTGTGATGTAATCTATTCCATTACGACTGATTCTTTCTTGACTAGTGGTCAATGTGACCGAAAGGTTGAGAATGCTCGCTCTTAAACTTCCTGAGATATCAAGACGGGGTAGTGTGTTAATTCCATACACTGATCATTTGGACTAAAACGCCGACTTCTTGTTCAGAAAGTACTAGTAAACTACTGAACGTAAAATTATTACAAAATCATCGTGGGATTGACCGCTGCGTCCTGCGAAGGACATGCAGCATATTTTAACTTCTAGGCTGTTAGTTGTTTTATTCGTCCCAGTACTGTATTATCAGTGCCAGACATGGGCATTCCTAAACGACACACACTAGGGTAAAATCACATCATGTGGGATGAGATGTATTAAAACGCAGCTGGCAAAACAAGAAGAGTTAGAGAGAGAAATGAAAAACTAAGAACAAGTGTATGATTAACACCGATTACTGCCTTTATAGAACTCCAACGTATTAAATGGTTCGGATATACAAGATAAACCAGCGGCTAGAGAGTTCTGCGTGAGAACATCGGGATACAAGGACAGAGGACGACCCAGGAATTGGCTAGATGGAGTGAAAGGGCATTGAATAAATCAATTATAACGTTAGTACAGTGGTTCTCAAACTTTCTGGGCCCATGCACCCCGTCACCGTATGTTCAGAATGTCACCCCCCCCCCTTCTTTCGTGTGTCCTCCCTGTTAATCTCCCCCCCCCCCCCTTGGCCCCTACACAGTATACGTAAAAATGGAAGCTAAATATAAAAACACATACTAGAAAAAATCTAGACGTCTACATAAAACGTGATTTGCGGGTCTACTTACGTTATAAAACGAATTTCAGAAGGGGGTGAAGTACAGAACCGTAATGTATGGAGGGAAAACAATATAAAGTAATCGGTTGTTGTAATAAAGCGATCTTGAAATAATCTCAATTCCCCCCCCCCCCCCACCCCGGAAACCCTAAAATTCCCCCCTTGGGGGGAGGGGGGGGGGAATTCTCTATTATTTGAGAAACACTGCGTTAGTACAAGCAACAAGACACGCGAACAACAGAAAATTACATCTATCTCCACTCTGCGACACTTCACGGCAAAAATAGTAGGACAAGGAAGAAGGGGATGTTAGACTTATGATGTGTAAAGAGGTACTTTAATTACGAGGAGGTTTCACCTGAAAATCCTACATTTATGATAGAAATTACAATAACCAGGCCACTGTCTTGTAACCGGTCAATATTGTTGTTGAGGGTGTCAGGAGTATTAAGCACGTGACATCACGATGCAGACGAACACGATGACGTCATGCGGAGAGTTTAAAGATGGTCGCCTCACTTTTGACATGTACCAAAGAGGAGCAGAGTCCTGTTATCTTCCTTTTTTTTTTATCTGTAAAGAAGTAAAGCCTAAAGAAACTCATCTGCGAATGAAGGTCCAGTATGGTGATGCATGCCTGTCATTCCAGCAAGTGTATGAGTGGAGTGGGAAATTTCCAAACGGCGTGACTTCTGTGACAGGAATCTGAGCACTTTATCGGCGCTGGAGAACTTGCATTGAACGCAGTGGTGATGATATGGATAAATCATACATGTGTCTTTTACTTTATCAGAATATATTTTCTCTCTCTCTCTCTCTCTCTCTCTCTCTCTCTCTCTCTCTCTCTCTCTCACACACACACACACACACACACACACACACACACACACACACACACACAATAGTTAAGGTTTTCATTTGAATCCCACTTGTACTGTACTTTCTTATTTCTGCCAGCACTGTGGGTTTGGAGCAATAAACAAGTTTCACAATTTCCCGACCTATGGAGTCGAAGGTTCGAAATCAACACTAGACAGAGGTCAGCATGGCCGAATGTGTAAGAGCGTTGGCATTTAAACTTCCGGCGTGCTGATGACGAGATAGAAGTTTCAACCCCTACACTGGTCAGTTGGACTACAATGTTGACTTCTTGTCTTTGACTTAGGGACCTAAATTACGAGTACCTCTGAAGTTGGAGTGGAGTCGCGTGAACAGACAGACGTAAAAACAGACAAACAGGGGTAGAAGGCGTGATTGAAATGGACAGACAGACAGACAGACAACCAGACAGAAGGGCATTCGGTCGGCATGACGAATCACTTTCTTAGCGAGGGATCAAACGCAGACAGACAGAAAGACAGTCAGACAGACATGGCAGACGAATATAAAACGGTAATAACATTTTATTGACAGAGCATATCTCCGCCAGATGTCACTGGCTCTAGATTATGTTCAGAAAGTAATTCCTTGTCAAGTGTTTTCCATTTAGACATTTCACTACAGGAAACACGTTCTGTGGGAGGGGAAAAACATCGCTCTTGGGGGTTTTGGAAATATGTTCCACATCTTGTGTTCAAAATTGAGGATAGACAGATGTTTGCCTGTTTGGAACTTTGTCAGATGATGCGGGGGACAATAAACATGGCGGTGTGGTTCTTGGCGCCGGACGAGCACATGGTAAAGGAGCCGAGTGATGAAGAAAATAAGAAACTACAGCAGCAGAAAAAGTAGAAGACGAGAAAACACAGTTTTGGAAAATAAAGAATGATCAAACAATAACAAACATAAAAAGAATATTTGATGATGATGATGATGATGGTGATGGTGGTGGTGGTGGTGGTGGTGGTGGTGGTGGTGGTGGTGGTGGTGGTGGTGGTGGTGGTGGTGATGGTGGTGGTGATGGTGGTGGTGGTGATGGTGGTGGTGGTGATGATGATGATGGTGGTGATGGTGGTGGTGGTGGTGGTGGTGGTGATGGTGGTGGTGGTGATGTGATGACAAAGATTATGATTGTTTTTTCGTTCGCTCGCTTTGAACTCGAGCGGGCGGAAGGACGGAGAGACAGACAGTGAGACCAACAGACAGACAGACAGACAGACAGACAGACAGACAGACAGACAGACAGACAGACAGACAGATGGGCGGATGGGCGGATGGGCGGATGGGCGGATGGGCGGGCGGGCGGGCGGATGGGCGGATGGGCGGGCGGGCGGGCGGATGGGCGGGCGGGCGGGCGGATGGACGGACGGACGGACGGACGGACGGACGGACGGACGGACGGACGGACGGACAGACAGACAGACAGACAGACAGACAGACAGACAGACAGACAGACAGATAGATAGATAGATAGATAGATAGATAGATAGATAGATAGATAGATAGATAGATAGATAGATAGATAGATAGATAGATAGACAAAGAAATACATTTTTAAAGAGCAACAGACAAAACAAAAACAACAGAAGACCACATTTAAAACAAAAACAATCAAAGAAAATAATGACGCAAAGGTAAAAACAATATTTAATAAATACGAAAGATAGGTAAGAAGAACAACAACATGAAGACATCCTTTCTCTGCCTGCTCATACTTTTTGAGGTCAATAACTAGCATTTTTCTTGCAGATTTATTCTGTCTGATATATTCATTAAGGTGTTCTAAAATCACTTTCTGTCTGCCTTTATGCTATTTTGGTTTCTTTGCAAATGTTGCAGTTAGGCTCTCCAGTTGCAACAGATGGTGGATGTTTTCACTTTGAACTCAAGTGTAGTCCATGCATGTACTATAGAGTGCATGTTTTAATGACTATGCAGTGTTTGAAAATATTGCGGTCCAAGTTTTGCATTCACCCTCTGTAAAGTTCATGCAACATAATAGGTCTTGAGCCTGAGGAATTAAGGCCGCCTGGCTAGTGCAGTCGCCGCGAAGTGTGCAGGTTAGTATTTTCTTTTTGCCCCCGACAGAAAAAAATCCCACACCTTACCGGGGATTCGAACCCAAGTGTCCCGGAGGAACACCCGGAGTTTCTTAAAGAAATCACAAATAACAAAAACATGCGGGGTTGACTTCGACGTCATGTAGAGGATATGCAACTAACTTTTAAGTCAAAGACGTAAAGTCGACATTTTAGTCCCGCTGAACGGTGTAGGGGTTGGACCCGCTATTTCGGCATCAGCACATCGGAAATTTAAGAACGAACGCTCTTACCCAATCAGCCATTCTGACCTGTGTGATACATATTATTTATACCTGTGCTGGGCTTCTTTATCTGAGCTAGCGATGACGAGGTTTGGTCTGCACCGCTTTCTGGATGAGTCCTGAGCAACGTGCAAACCTCTCGGGGACAGGACATACGTGTTTTCCTCCCCCTCCCCCTCCACTTCTTCTTCTTCTTCTTCTTCATTTTTATTTTCTTCTCCTCCTATCAATTTAGCCGGCTTCGTGGCGAAGGAGTTGCGGACACAGTTCGTGATCCCGCATACTCGCGACCAAAACACAGCTGCGAGCGATTTGGCAGCAAACCGCGTTGCGATGGGTTTTTACGAAATGGTATGGTGCCGGTCGTTCAGACAACAATGGCAAACTACTGAACGTAGCCTTGCCAAGAGATGACAACAGCCAAAAAATGCCGGTGTTGACTGCAACGTCCTATACAGGATATGCAACTAATAACTTTTTTTTTAACCTGTCAATTTACAATCAGTCACACATTTAGATAATTTGTTAGCCAGCCAGAAGGCTAGTCAGATAGCCAATCAGTCAAACATTGGGAAATCAAACACCCAGCTAATTAACAGTTGATTAGACAGGTAAGTATTGAGTAATCAGACCGCCAGACAGATGTATAGTAAAACAGTCACCAAATTAGTCAAACAACACAACGGAGAAACAGTTGATAGTCAGACAATCACACAGCTGGATAATTAGTCAGCCAGCCAGACAGATAGCCAGACATGCAGAACAATTACTGGGTAATCAAACATTCATAACGATAGGCAAATTTCCAGCCAGCTAGCTAACAAGAATACCAGAGAGAGACAACGACTGGGCAGTCAGACAGTCAGATAATTAGACAGCCAGCCAGACAGCTAGCCAGACATGCAGAACAATTACTGGGTAATCAAACATTCATAACGATAGGCAAATTTCCAGCCAGCTAGCTAGCAAGAATACCAGAGAGAGACAACGACTGGGCAGTCAGACAGTCAGATAATTAGACAGACTGAGTTAGCTAGTCAGACATGCAAACAGACAAACAGTGGGCAATCAGACAATCACACAGATAATTAGCCAGCCAGCCAGCCAGCTAGTCAGACATGCAAACAGACAAACAGTGGGCAATCAGACAATCACACAGATAATTAGCCAGCTAGTCAGACGTGTAAACAGACAGGCACTGGACAGTCGGACAGTCAGATAATTAGTCAGCCAGACAGCTACCTAGTCAGACATACAAAAAGGCAAAAATTGGACAGTCGGACAGCTTCACGGTCAGATATATTAATCAGCCAGCCAGCTAGCTAATAAGACATGCAAACAAACACTGCGCTGTCAGACAATCACACAGATAATTAGTCAGCCAGCCAGCTAGCCAGCCAACCAGCTAGTAAGACAGCCAACCACGGGACAAGTAAACAGCCAGAAACCAGACAGTTGGGCAACAATCACGAATCCCTAGGAATGCGCAGAAACTGCTACACAAATCCCCCACTGAGGACCTGTCGATATTCTAGGTTTCAAGTGGTTTCTGTTTTAGCGCTCGACACCCTCAGATTAGCCTCAATACCGCAGACATGTCTGGTTAAGACAGCTGTTAAATACTCTCTGAGCGGTAGAGGTTCAAGATTGGGTCTGAGATGTTCGATAGATTAACGCTTGGGGAGATAGGAAAGAGGAAAGAACGAGAGAGAGAGAGAGAGAGAGAGAGAGAGAGAGAGAGAGAGAGAGAGAGAGAGAGAGAGAGAGAGAGAGGGAGAGAGAGAACTAACGAACTATATTTAATAAGGGTTCAGAATTTCGCACGCAAACCCGTACAACATTCTGCAATTCTATCACACACACACTCTCTCTTTCTCTCTAACTCTCTCTCCCTCTCTCTCTCTCTCTCTCTCTCTCTCTCTCTATATATATATATATATATATATATATATATATATATATATATATATATATATATATATATCTTGTAGCTACGGTTTGCAATCGAATTTTCCTGATGTTGGACTGGTTCCGCCGCCCTGTTACTGAGTGCGTGGGCGACACTGAGCTGTGAATGCTTTTACATTTGTCCTGTACAGTGACCTGCATGTTCGGAATAATGGCTATCGGCTGTTGCTGAACTGACTAATTTGCCTTTTCGGTTCACGATTGCATTTTTCAGGAGACTCCTGGGAGTCGGCGCTGAAGCTGCGGAGTTCGTGCTTTATGCAACACTTTCGGCGAGTCGCCCTGCGGAGAAAGACCGAGCCATGTGAGAAAACCCGGGTCAATGAGGTCTTTCTGGTGACTGCCGAGTCCATCGACGATGAACTGTGGTTTTCACTGATGACTTTTGTGTTGGCATTCTGGCGGCGGCATTATGCACAGTGTACCTGTGCTGGCTGTTGAATTGCCGAGACTCCTGTCTATTCCACTTTTCACATTGGATTATGGGGGGCATTTTGTGTGATATTCACTGGCATAGGAACGGAGCATAATGGGGACGACCCGTTGCCGTCGACTACCTAACTACCCCTCTCTCTCTCTCTCTCTCTCTCTCTCTCTCTCTCTCTCTCTCTCTCTCTCTCTCTCTCTCTCTCTCTCTCTCTCTCTCATGCATTATTTCATCCAAAAATTACTTATGAGGCTATCGGAGAACAACAACAATAATACTAACGCATGCATTATAGAGGCGTGGGAAATATACGAAACTCATTACTACAGGGTTCTCTTATATTAATTATTGAAGTGGCAATGGCTGTTAGATATGGAGGTCATCAATCAATCAATTATGTGCCATGCCGGAAAGCGTGGGCTGTCATAACTCGCTATTTCACTCGATCACCAGAGTCGTGGATCAGCTCAGTGTTCCTGTCTCGTCCATGCCATGTGGCCAAGCCATCCAGGTATTTTCCTATCGGTCTTCCTCTTGGTCTGTTCTCTTTGATCTTGCCAGTTGTCACTAAGTTCTCCAATCCATTTCTTCTCATAACATGTCCAAACATTTTTGGCTGTCTACGTCTAATTTCCATAATCAGTTTACGAGTTTCATTTGTCACCTGTAGTACTTGGTCATTGGTTTTTCTATCTGTCCATGGTATTCTTTGCATTTTCCTCAGAAACCACATTTATGCAGCCATCAGATGTTTTTTCAGCTTGACTGCACACTGTCCAAGTTTCACACCCATACAAAAGAACAGGCTCTATGTATCCCCTCAACACTCTTTTTTTCGTTTCAATTGACATCTTTTTATTGGTCAGAATGTTTTTCATCTTGCTAAAGGCTACTTTCGCCATGGCGATTCTTGTTCTAATCTCTTCAAGGCTTCTCCCATCAGATGTTATGACTGTTCCGAGATAATTGTATCGATTCATCCAAACATTACTTATGAGGCTATCCGAGAGCAACAACAACAATAATACCAACACATGCATTATAGAGGTGTGGAGGACACACTGTACTACAAATAGGGGAGTAATTGTTATACCAGACAGACAGACAGACAGACAGACAGACAGACAGACAGACAGACAGACAGACAGACAGACAGACAGACAGACAGACAGACAGACAGACAGGAATCACGTAGGCACAAGCAAGTAAACAGACAGGCAGACAAAATAACAAACAGTAGACATACAGACATGAGACAAACAGAAAGATAGACAGACAGGAGACATGCAAACGGAAAGACAGAAAATGGAGGCAGACGAACAGAATGAGAGACAGATAGACATAAAAGCGAGAAGAACACAAGCAATAAAAGACCACGTGACTGCATAGAAACATGTGGCAACCAGATGTTCCATCGGATCGGATTCAGGTAAATTTGTGCACTATTTTGTACCAAGCCTACAGGTGTTGCTGTGTCCTGCCTGGTGTGCTCCCAATTCCTATGGCGGGAATATAAATGCGCTCTCACCTGGAAAGTAATGGTACAGCCACGATTCGTTAATAAACCAAGATATCTTTCTCTTTTTTTCCATCTTCCTTCTCGCTTTTTTGTTTCTTCTAACTGGTTCCTTCGAGTTATATATTTCTTATTACTTGTTATCTGCGTACATTTTGCCTGTTAGTTTCTTCTACTATATCTACAAAACAAAATATCCCAGGCTTCTAGAGATTTGTTGACCTGTTTATACAGTATGGTTGTTTGGGGCGGCGTGTGTGGGTGCGTGCGCACGCGAGCAAGCGTGCGTCAGTGAGTCTGTCTGTCTATCTGTATATCTGTCTGTTTGTCTACCTGCCTGTCTGTCCTCTTTTCTTCGTGTCTCTTTCTTCTTCTTCTTCTTCTTCTTCTTCTTCTTCTTCTTCTTCTTCTTCTTCTTCTTCTTCTTCTTTTTCTTCTTCGTCTTCTTCTTCTTCTTCTTCTTCTTCTTCTTCTTCTTCTTCTTCTTCTTCTTCTTCTTCTTCTTCTTCTTCTTTTTCTTCTTCGTCTTCTTCTTCTTCTTCTTGTGCTTCTTCTTCTTCTTCTTCTTCTTCTTCTTCTTCTTCTTCTTCTTCTTCTTCTTCTTCTTCTTCTTCTTCTTCTTCTTCTTCTTCTTCTTCTTGTTTTTCTTCTACTTTCCTCCTCCTTCTTCTTTTTTGTCCTCCTTCTCCTCATAAATTACAAGGGGGCATCAAATGAAAACCTTTAAAGTGTAATAGAAATTATAATAACCATTCCATTGTCTTGTAACCTGTCAGTATTGTTGTTAACGATGTCAAGAGTTTTAAGCAAGTGACATCACGGTGCAGGCGAACACGGTGACGTATTAAAGACATATTAAAAATGGCCGTCCCACTGTTGGCATGCATCAAATAGGAGCAGCGTTCTGTTATCCGTTTTTTTTTTCTTTTTTTTTGTTTGGAAGAGTGAAGGAGTGAAACCTATTGAAATTCGTAGGCGATTGAAGGACCAGCATGGTGATGTATGCCTGTCCAGAAAGTGTATGAGTGGAGTAGGAAATTTTAAAACGTCGTGACTTCTGTGACAGATTTTTCACGACCGGGTCAGGCACACCGAGTAGTGACCCCAAAGTCGATTGCAGCCGTTGAGGGCTTCCTAAAGGAAAACCGCTGACTGACTGTGAGTGACATTGCTGCACATCTTTACATCAATCAAGGTTCAGCACACCACATTATCCATGATGTGCTACAGTACCTCAAAGTGTCTGCAAGATGGGTGCCACGGCAGCTTACTCCAGAATTGAAACAACGACGCAATGATGCTTGCCAAGAACTTCTGCAGAGCTTTAATGCAGAAAGTGGTGGTTTCCTATCAAGAATTGTTACTGGAGATGAAACCTGGATTCACGAAGAGAGCGAGCAAGGAATGATGTCATCCCTCCTCACAGAAACCAAAAAAGTTTCGCACGCAGCCATCTGCATGAAAGGTTATGCTGACTCTTTTTCTTTTGGGATGAACGAGACGTTATTTTAGAGCACTACAGGCCATAAGGGAGAACTGTCACCAGTGAAACGGATACAGAACTTCTCGGGAATCATCTTCGACCCGCAATCATATCTAAACGAAGTGGACTTCTGAGTAAAGGTGTCCTTTTGCAACATGACAATGCTTGACCCCATACAACCTGTGCAACGGTTGAAACCATCGAAGACCACCAAAAGTGTGTACCACATTCCCAGTAAACGCCAGACCTAACCCCGAGTGATTTCCACCTATTTGGACAACTCAAGGAGTCATTGGGAGGAAAGACGTTTCGGTCCAATTAAGAGGTATAGGACATGGTGCATGAGTGGTTACACACGCAACAAAGAGAATTTTTTTTCTACAAGGATCCACGCACTTTTATCAGCGCTGGAGGACTTGAACGCAGTGGTGACTACATCGAAAACTTATACACTTGTTCTGTACTTTTCCAGTATATATTCACCCAAAAATATTAAATAAACATTTAAGGTGTTTGTTTGAAGCTCCCTCGCACATTCACAGTTTGATCAAGACGTATAGCTAGTTTAGGGATACACTAAAAACATCAGAGGGATCACTTTAGCATGCGAAGAGCCACATATCGAAACAAATATCGCTGAGGGATGGGCGTCAAGAAAAACAAAGGATGTAAGATAAAGACAGGCAACGGCAATCAACAGATCTCTGCCTCCTTTCCATGAGAGAGCATTGGATGGAGAGAGGCAGGAAATGGGGATAACAAGAAGCACAGGATATAGGATGGAGAGAGGCAATGGATGTAGGATGGAGAGAGGCAATGGATGTAGGATGGAGAGAGTCAATGGATGTAGGATGGAGAGAGCCAATGGATGTAGGATGGAGAGAGCCAAAGGATGTAGGATGGAGAGAGGCAAATGATATAGGATGGAGAGAGGCAAAGAATGTAGGATAGAGAGACGCAACAAATGTAGGAGGAAAGAGCTAAATGATGTAGGATGGAGAGAAGCAAACGATATAGTATGGAGAGAGGCAAAGTATATAGAATGGAGAGAGGCTTTAGGAGAATTTAGGATGGAGAGAGCTAAATGATGTAGGATTGAGAAAGGCAAAGAATTTAGGATGACGAGAGGCAAAGACTGTAGGATGAAGAGAGGCTAAGAATGTAGGATGGAGAGACGCTACAAATGTAGGAGGAAAGAGCTAAATGATGTAGGATGGAGAGAGAGAAAGAGCTAAATGATGTAGGATGGAGAGAGGCAAAGTATACAGGATGGAGAGAGGCAAAGAATTTAGAATGGAGAGAGCAAAATGATGTTGGATTGAGAAAGGCAAAGAATTTAGGATGGCGAGAGGCAAAGACTGTAGGATGGAGAGAGGCTAATAATGAAGGATGGAGAGAGGCAAAGACTGTAGGATGGAGAGAGGCAAAGAATGTAGGATGGCGAGAGGCAAAATCTGTAGGATGGAGAGAGGCTAAGAATTTAGGATGGAAAGAGCCACAGGATATAGGATGGAGAGTGGCAAAGCATGTAGCTTGGAGAGAATCAACGGATGTAGGATCGCGAGAGAAAGGATGTACGATGGAGAGAGTCAAAGAATGTAGGCTGGAAAAAGTCTACGCATGTAGGATGCTGAGAGTCAAAGCATGTAGGATAGAGTGAGGAAAATGATATATGAACCAGAGAGGCAAAGATGGAAGGATGAGAAGAGCCAAAGAAACTCGGATGTAAAAAACGACAAAGTAGGCAGGATGCACGGAAGCAAAGGCCAAAAGAAGCAAATCCCAAACAAACTGCATGTTGAAGCCATATGTTCATGGGCAGAAAGAAGCCGTCACTGCACACCCACAGGTAATAGAGCACAGCGCACCTTACGCTCACTCACTTCGACCGTTGAAGAATACAAATGTACTCGGCGTTCCCTCGAGACCCTGCGTCATACAGTGACACCTCGTTAAACAGAGACAATCAAACACAGAACTCTAAACAGCCTGGCAAATGGCATGGACAGTTCTGACGTAATGTATAGAATCCATTGGCACTGCGAACGGGTTTCAGATTTCTTCTTCTTCTTCTTCTTCTTCTTCTTCTTCTTCTTCTTCTTCTTTCAACTCATCGTCATTCTCCTCCTCTCCTTCTACTTCTCCCCCTACTGTTATTCCTTCTCCCATTCTTTTTAATCCTACTCCTCGTCCTTATCCTCATCCCTCTTGTCCTTCTCCTCCTACTCCTCCTCTTCTTCTTTCTACTCCTCATTATTCTCTTACTCTTATTCTTCTTCCTCATTCCCCCCCCCCTTTTTCTTCTTCCTCCTTGTCTTCTTCCTCCTTTTCTTTTTCTTCCTACTCCTCGCTCTTCTCCTCCTCCTCCTCCTCTACTTCTTCTTCTTCTTCTTCTTCTTCTTCTTCTTCTTCTTCTTCTTCTTCTTCTTCTTCTTCTTCTTCTTATAGAATCAACATTTGCTATGCATCTATTTCAGCCTGGCCATGAACAGGCCGTATCGCCTGAAGTCGTCACGTGTCCCCCAGAGTATGTCTTGAAGGTCCGCCTCTGACGGTCAGATCTCCTCTCCCAGTCTCCCTGGCAATGTCACGCAGCAGTGATTCTAAAATGGGAGTCTCTGTGGTAAAGTGGTTACGCCGCTTGTCTCGTGCGTCGAAGGTTATCCATTCGATTCAGGACTTCATCGTTCTGTTTACCAGTGCAATTTTCTCGGAGATTCTTGGGGGTCGTCGCTTGAGCTATGGAGTTCGTGCTTTGTGACACGCTCTATACAAACCGCCCTACGGAAAAAGGCCTAGCCATATGGAGTTAAACCCGGTGCAGTGAAGATGCAGTAATGTGTGGTTGCTGGTTTTCTAGTGACTGCTGCTTCCATCGACCATGAAAGTGTATTTTTCGTGGCGGACTTGTGTATCTTTTTATGCCTTATACACGTACGGCTGTGCGGGCTGTTTGTTTGTCGAGACTCTGCTTGTTCCACTTTTCACCAGGGGCAGTGAGGAGCATTTCGTGTGATATTCACTGGCACAGGAACGGAGCATTATGTGGATGACCCTTTGCCGTGAAGTTGAAACCGCGACTGACTAACTAAAACCCTTTTAAACGATTCTAAAACTATTGTATACAAGAGAAAAGAATGGTTAGAGGATACGACAAAACCACAGAAAGTCGATGTCTCAGGAGAATGTTTGTTCCTTTGTAAAGATCCGCCTTTACTTGGGCGATTAACCAACTATCATAATAGTATGACGTGCCAACTGGCGTAGGCGTTGATAGCTCTCCACACACCTTGGTCCTTTGTGTTCGCTCGCTTTGAACTCAAGCGTAGTCCATACGCTACTACTCCTACTGCAGTGAACTTATTTTAGCGTGTGGATTAGCTTTCCCTATTACCAGTGTCCCTCGTCATCAGGCGGATCCACTCCGACTTCTGAAGTACTTGAAATTTACTTCCCCAAGTCAAGGACGAGAAGTCAAAATTGTAGTCCAACTGACCGGTGTAGGGTTGAACCCGCTACCTCGGCATCAGTTTCTCCAGGCAACTAACTTAATTCACTGCCACAGCACTATGGGATGCGACCACTTATCTTCTCCCCCTGCTATCTTGCAGGGTTCGTCTTTTTAAGGCAAAGGTTTGTGTGGTTAAAAACCGTAAAGACACCGGCGGAGGGCCAGGGGAAACCAATGTTGAATATTCCTAACTATATTGTAGACAATGCACTATTACAATATAGAAAAGAACGAAAGAATTAGAAACTGGTGAAAGGAGGAGATCATGCCAAAAAAGAAACAAAGACAGAAAAAAAAAGACAGACAAACAGACAGACGGAAAGAAAGAAAGAAAGAAAGAAAGAAAGAAAGAAAGAAAGAAAGAAAGAAGGAAAGAAAGAAAGAAAGAAAGAAAGAAACAAGGAAAGAAAGAAACAAACAAACAAAGAAACAAAGAAACAAAGAAAGAAACAAAGAAAGAATTAGAAACTGGTGAAATAAGATGAGACAAAGAAAGAAAGAAAGAAAGAAAGAAAGAAAGAAAGAAAGAAAGAAAGAAAGAAAGAAAGAAAGAAAGAAAGAAAGAAAGAAAGAAAGAAATTATTTTTCCATGGAATAGAGAAAGAGCTATATATGGCGGTTAACTGCGTGATCATGCAACAACAGCAACAACGACAACAACAACCACAGCGATAACAACAACAACAACAACAACAACAACAACAACAACATATTCGTCTGTGATAGCGCCGATATTTTTGCTCATTTATTGTAACTGTCGTGGATTCATGTTTGCCGTCCATGTAAACTGTTTGTCATTTTTCCAGCATCTGCGTCTGAGCTCAATGTAGATAACGCATTAGACAATTCTATTTGCAGCCAACTAGTTTTTATTGTCAGATGAGTCCGGAATTGACAGGTAGGCGTGACTTGCGACCTGCCCGTATGATCTGTAATATATTGTCTGGTTAGAGATCATTTCTCTTGGTCTGCCTCTCTTCCCCTTGATCTTTCCAATGGTTACGATGTTCTCCATTGCCTTTTTTATCATCACATGTCCAAAGAAAGCTGTTTGTCTCTTTCTTATTGTTGAATATAATGTTCTATTCTCATTTGCCTCTTTCAGGAAGTCGTTGTTAGTTTGGTAGTCCACGGAATTCGCAACATTCGTCTCAGGATCAACATCTCTTTCCTTCCAAGTTCCTAATTTGTTCATTTAAATTACAAGATTCACTGCCATACAACAAAACAGGTTGTATATATCACTTCAGAACTCTCTTTCTTACATTCAGTGATAGTGACTTATTTGATAAGATATCCCTCATCTTCTTAAATGCAGCTTTTGCTTGCTCTATTCTGTTCTTAATCTCTATTGTGCGTCTTTCCTCTTATGTTATAATTGCCCCTAGGTGCCTCTAGGTATTTAAAAGTAACCACTTGATTTTTCTACAGCAATCCGAGCACTTTAACGGCGCTGGAAGACTTACATTTAACGCAGGGGTGACTACATCGAAAATGATACATTTGTCCTTTACTTTTTCAGAGTACATTCACCCCCCCCCCCCCCCAAAAAAAAAAAAAAAAACAACATTTCAGCTTTTCATTTGAATCCCCCACATACAGTCTGGGATCTTTTCAATGACCTTCTCTTGATAACACTCCTCCTCTTTTATAATAGTTATCGCACTGTTTACATTTCTATGATGCCACTTACATGATAATAACAGTTATCACACTGTATCACACTCTGGCGGTTGAAATCCCCGACTAAGTGTGATAACAGTGTGCAACCTGCAGTGTTGACATGTATAGTTTTATCTGTTCTGTGTTTATATTTCCGAGCTGTGTGAATCATTTTACCATTAACACTGGTTTAGAAAGAACATCTTTTCACTCCATCGTTTGGTCTCTAGCCGGCTCTATGACGGAATTCGTAATCCCGCATACCGCGTTCGAAACACAGCTGTGGGCGATTCTGCAGCAGCCCGCCTTGCGCTGGCTTTCATTATGTGTATGGGTGTAGGTCGATAAAAAAGCAATGGAAAACTACTGAAGTAAATTTGTCAAGAAATCACTACAGTAAAAAGAATGCTAGGGTTAACTACGACGTCTTGTAAAAGATAGGCAACTACCTTACCTGGTATTTATCCCCCTTTGGAGTATTGCGCCCCTCACCCTTCCCCACCCCCCCCCCCCCCAATCCTCTTTCCAAATCAAGATACATCAGTTTTGCCGCATCCCGCAGTTTCCACTTTTTTAAAAATATATATAAGCTTCATACATCTTTCACGAGCCATACCAGTATTATCACTTGTCAACCAGCGAGATAATCCTTGCAGACATACCCAATGTCTAGAACAATCCATATAGACATCTACTGGGTCGAATCCTGCCCCGTCTTCTTCAACCCCTACCCCGCTCAGTTGGACTAAACACGTTGTCTTCTCGTCCTTGAATTGAAGAAGTATATTACAAGTACCTGAAAAGTCGAAGTGGATTCTTCTGAAGACGTGGGACATTGGTAAAACGGAAAGTTAATCCACACGCAAAAATCTCTACCAGAAGTAGTAGCACGTGTATGGACTACACGTGAGTTTAAACCGAGCGGGAAAAACATCACCTTAAAAATAGGCTGCTATATTTGGTCAAACATTAAATTAGATAATGTACGGTAAAGGATATTTGACACTCCTTAAGGTGCTAGTTTAGTTTAGTTTAGTTTAGTTTAGTTTAGTTTAGTTTAGTTTAGTCGACGGATCAACATCACGGCACACGGGTGTAACCCATTAAGTGCTCCGTTCTACTCCTAACTCAAGCCTAAGTCCGGAGAATCTCAGCTCAGTGCACAAATTCCGTAGGAACAAACGAACGAACGAACGAACAAACGAACGAACATACTTTGTTTTCAAAGGGTAACAAATTGGGCACGCAGGCCCGTCTTACATTCGGCCCTTCCAATCACTCATCTTTCTTTCATCAATAGTGCATAGGAAAAAACATTGTCAGATGAATTTTGTAAACATAAACAATGCATATCACTATGTTATGAGACACATCCACCACCCACCCACACATCCCCCATTCACTCCAACTCCCCCACCCAACCACACACACAACCCAGACACACATACATTCCCCCACCCATCCACCACATCCCTACACCTACACATCTCCCCACCGACACACAACTCCCACCCACCACACATCCCATCCACCCACACCCCAAGCACACACACATTCCTTAACCAACACATCCCCACCTACTCACATTCACCCACCTACACACATCTCCACACCCACTCACATATCCTCTACCCGTCCCATTACCCACCAACGATCACCCACCCACATATCCTCCTCCACCCACACACCTCCAACCACCCAGCCAAACACACATTCCTCAGCCACACATCCCCCACGCACACATCTCTCCGCCAACACACATATCCCTCACCTACCCACACACAAATTCCGCACCCACCCTCATAATCTCCCATCTCCCCCAGCCCACTCACAGATCCCGAGCCCACCCATACAAACATCCCCCACCATCTTCTAACCTACACACACTCACCCACCCACATATCCTCTACCCACCCACACATCCTCTACCCACCCATCTCCCAACCAAACATCGCTTAACCACACACCCGTACCCATATTCAATCACCCACCCACACATCCTCCACTTAAACCACACATCCGCCACCCACTATTCCCCAGCCATCCCTTAACCACACACCCCTACCCATATACACACACATCCCCACCCACACACAGTCTCCCCACCCACACACAGTCTCCCCACCCATACACTCATCCCTCACACACATCCCCACCCACCAACACATCCCCCATTCACAAACACACACCTCCCATCCACGCACACACACCCCACACACACACACATCCCCCACCCATACACTCATCCCCTCATACATCCCTAGACACACGTACTTATCCGTCAACCACTAACACCCACACATCTCTCACCCACTCATCAACACATACATCTCCTATCTAGCCACCCACACTCACACACCCCAACCACCCATCTAAATACACATCCTTCACCCACCCGCACACCCAAACCCCCCCCCCTCCCATCCTGTGTGAAGAGGAGGCGAGAGCCTGAAATACTTTGGGTAGATTTTTAACTCGAAATTTTGCCCGGGCAGCGCCGTTAGGCTACTCTTTTTCGATTTCCAAATGCCAAGGGGCAATACACAAGGGCGTCCGATCTCACTACCCAGAGACCAGGGGAAATTTTGTTACTAGAAGACCACGTGAAAAAAAATCCCGACCTCATTGGGGCTTGAACCGGGCCCTCCAGCACTCGGACATCGGACACCATACCTCGAGGCCACTCAGCCCCCTACATACTTACGGTAAAGGATATTTGACACTCCTTAACGTGCATCAGACACTAGGCCAATGGTTCTCAACCTCTTTTGGCCCGTGCCCCCCTTCACCATATTTTCAGAACGTCATTCCCCCCCCCCTTCCTATCAAAAATTTGGCCCGTGCCCCCCCCCCCCCTTTCACAGTATTTTTAGAACGTCATTCCCCCTCTTTCATATTTCCTATCTAAAAATCCTCCCACCCCTATACAGTATACGTAAAAATGTAAGATAAATTTAATAGCACATACTAAAACAAGTCTAGACATCCACATAAAACATGATTTGTGGGTCTACTTACTTTATAAAATGAATTTTAGAAGGATGAGACGTACTTAACTGTAAAGTATGAAGAGAAAAACAATATCAAGTAATCGGTTCTTGTATTAACGCGATCTTGAAATGGTCTTCATTCCCCCCCCCCCCCCTGGAAACCCTAAAATTCCCCCCTGGGGGGGGGGGATTCCCCACCGGTTGAGAACCACTGCACTAGGCGGTAGACCCATATTTTTATAGACCAATCTGATCTCGGTGGGTGTTTTGGACAGTATTACACCGGTCACCTTTACGGGCCAGGACATTCTTGGTACCCATGTTTAGGCTCTTTCGACATTAAAAAAAGAAAATAATTCGCCTAACAGAGGATTACATCTGAGACCATCGCGTCTGCATGCCGGTGTCGAGCCACTATGCTACTGAGGCTGGCAAACATGTAATTAATTCGCCCCCAATTTGATGGTTGTAACTGCGTCCTTTTGGTGAGGCGTGTGATGTTTGTGACGCTGCTACTATATTTATTCTTTTGCAAGATGGAAAACATACTGACCAATAAAAAGATGTCATTTGTAACGAGAAAAAGAGTGTTGAAGTGCTACATAGAACATGTACTTTTGTATGGACGTGAAGTGTGGACAAAGATCAAACAAGCTAAAAAATACTTCTGATGGCTGTGGAAATGTGGTTTCTGAGGACAATGCAAAGAATACCATGGACAGACAGAAAAACCAATGACCATGTCATACCGCTGAAAATGAAAACCGTAGATTGATTAGAGAAATTATACGTAGACAATCACAATTCTTTGGTCACGTTATGAGAATAAATAAATTAGAGAATTTGGTGACAACTGGCAAGATCGAGGAACACGGGGAAGGCAGAGAAGTAAATATCTTGATGGCTTGGCCACGTGACATGGTCGGGACAAGAACACAGTGCTGATCCACGACTCTGGTGATCGAGTGAGACGGCGAAACATAACCGCCCAGGCTTATCGGCATGGCACATGATGATGACTATGTTTATTAATGCTTGCTTGCTTGCTTGTGTTTGTTGGCTTGAGCTCCAACGCGAAGTCCTGTATGTCGGATGAAGACATCCTGTTGTCCAACATCAGTGTGATGTCATACAGGACCTGAGTTTTGCGTGAGTATCCGTTGTTCCATGTCTGGCTTATTGGTGTGCAGACTGGTGGTTCCTCGCCGTACAGGCAGACACTCTCCGACTTCGGAGGAATCGGCGATCCTACTGACTTTAGCCAGGACCCCGAAGGGACCTGTTGCCCAGGACGCTCTACGAGGACGCGTCAATAGGTCTTGGCCAGTATATAACCCGGCCCTGGTGCCTCGGAAACACCTCTGCGTCCCTGTTTATTAATGATTGTTTATAAAGCGCCCAGCTTTATTAAATATTCGAGTCTCGCCTGCGGTTGCCTTGGTAGGGTCAGACAAAATGATTTCTAGGGGCGTATTTATCCCGCTGGCCAGACATTCCCCACCTTGAAAATAAACAGCCGCTTCGCTTTCAAGCAAATCTTCACTCCGAAATTGGGGCTCTAATAACACACAGCATGACAACCACTGCCCCGAAATATTCCAATCCATCTACCTCACGATCGCTTCGCTAATCAGCCCCACCCCTCCTACAACAACAAACTTAAACCCGATGATACAGCAACGGCCGAGCAGCCCGGAATCAATCTTACTAATTCCTCTTGTTTCCAGCTACTCCATGCTTTCTGGCCAGGACATTTACAAAAGCAAGCCAAAAGAAAGATTACTGTCTAAATCTCGCTGACTGTTAAGGGTTTCGCACGTCAACAATGTTCTTCTGGGGTGCAAATGGCTAGGAATACGTGTTTGTACTTGCATGGTGATGTATTTGTCGGGAGATGTGGGCACTTTCTTTTTCTTCTTCTTCTTCTTCTTCTTCTTCTTCTTCTTCTTCTTCTTCTTCTTCTTCTTCTTCTTCTTCAGCTCCTTTTTTATCTTTACGTCCTTCTCCTATTTTTACTGTTTAATAATGTTTCTTGTTATCCTACTTCTTCTCTTTGTCTTCGTTGTCGTCCTCCTCCTTCTAATCATCCACTTCGTCTTCTTCTTTTTCTTGTTCTCCTCTTACTACTACTACTACTACTACTACTACTACTACTACTACTACTACTACTACTACTACTGCTACTACTACTACTACTACTACTACTACAACTACTACTACTACAACTACTACTACTACTACTACTACTACATCGTCTTCCTCATAACCTACTTCATCTTCTTCTTTTCTCACAATGCCGTCCACAAACGACTTCTCTTATGCACTTCTATTTTTCAGACAAACAAAATTGCAAACGCTTTTATTGCGTAGCGTCTGTATTTATGTCACTCCAGGAACACGCCCAATATTAACACTGCTTGTCTACATCACGTGAACACAATCACGTGCCTTCTTTCGCCACTGCACATTATAAATATACCGCATTGTGTTTCTTACTTCAATTATTTGAATATCTTCCTCTTCTTTGTTGTGTTTGCTTTTTCTTTTAGTGTCTCCTCCTCAGTTTCCACACTCATCCTTCCTGCATCCTCCTCGTCACCTCACTCTGCCTCTTTCTCCTCTTCTTCTTCATTTCCCTCTTCTTTCACAAATATTGTCTTAGGCGTTCCTCTCTTCTCTTACCTTCACACAGCAGGCACACAGACAGGCATACACAGACAGACATTTAGGCACACAAACAGACATTCAGACACAGACAGACAGACAGACAGACAGACAGACAGATAGGTGGTTAGGGGAGTGAGTAGATAGAGAGAGAGGGAGGTAGATTGATTGGTTGGTAGGTAGATAGGTAGGTAGGTATTTGGATAAGTAAGTATGAAGGGAGGTAAGTTGGTAGGTAGGGAGGTGTGTAGGTAAGTTGGTAGATAGGTAAGTTGGTAGGTAGGTATCTAGTTTGGTGGGAGGTAAATAGGTAGGTAGGGGAGGGGAGGAAGAAAAGAAGGAGGTGTGCAAGTACGTAGGTATGAAGGTAGGTAGGTTGGTTGGTATGTAGATAGGTATGTAGGAATGACGGAGGGAGGTGTATAGGTAGGTAGATAGGTAGGTAGGCAGGCAGGCAGGTAGGTCGGTCGGTCGGTCGGTACGTAGGTAGGTATATAGAAATGAAGAG
>OY992876.1:419541087-419583587 GCA_963921405.1 Cepaea hortensis
AGGTGAGAGAAGGACAATGTATTTTGTGTGCGATATGTGCTCAGGCCCTGATAATATCTATTAGACAGCTCTCGTGTTAATTTACGTAATGATCATAATTGTTCTCATTTCTATTTGTCTTACATTTTTAATATGGGTTCAGGATTGCTCGTTTAACTGCTGGGGGGGGGGGTGAATTTTGCCTAGTGGAAATAGGCAGGTGAATTGATAATGATGGTGATGGGGATGGTTTTGTGAACCGAGTCTAACCTGAGGGGAATAAAGAGTGGGCTATGCATTATAGACGTGGGATGATCATATATACACTGATGAATTTGTCTCAGTATGCTTAGGTCACCACGCCCTTGTCTTATTGTGATGCCTATGCCACATCAAGCGGTCTTTGTCTTGATTGGATGATATCGTCTCACCTGAGGCACTTGTCTCAACAGGAGGACCGTATCACTACCGGATACCTCTATCACAACATGTCTTTGTCTCAATGAAACTCTATCACAGCAGGACAACTTGGTCTCATCTCTATGACCTTATTTTGTTCTGCTGTTCTGACTAAATGGAGTTTATAACACTGTAACATAATAACATCAAGGGGGAGTGGGTGTTGATGTTTTGTTTTGTAATGACATTTGATTTCATACAAATGAGTATAGAAGGGATTTTGTATTTATATGTCAGCAGGGGTGGGGGGTGGATGATGGAGTTGCCTGAAGCTCATGATCCCTAGCCATATTGTCTTGTCAACAGGGGGCTAATGACGAGTATGGAGCCTGAATCCTGACTGATAGTAGGGTTTTCATTTCTCTCAGGGTACAAGAGGAATGACGATTCTAAAGAAATTTTCCCCACCTCATGGTCACTCATCATATGCTTAGCAGCCCAACATCTTATCATCTGTCGTACAATGTATGGTTGGATTTACCATCATGAGGAATCAGACCAACGGGTGAAGTAAGAGGTTGTAATGCTCGGATATTACCCTGAACACCAGGAACAATCAACATCATGGTATATGAGTTAGGAAACTCACCATGTAATGACTTCAAGAGCAGTTACCTTTTATCAAGATTGATTGCCCTACCTCAACACCCTTAGGTTTGGTATACCTGGATAGGTATCCCCTAAGTGCCCTGTCACAAAATGAAACCGTGCGTTTACCCAGCTAATTGTTAGGGAGGATGTTTTGATTAACCGGACTATCTGCTAAGCAACAAGGGTTTCAACGAATACAGAGAAAACATTCATAGTTGTGGCTACACGTGTTTCCAAAACAGGTCGGGCAGAAATAACAGTTGTACTGGTACATCTGGTTGACGGATTGGCCACTGTCGGAAGTGCGGGAGCCGAATCCCGACATCGCCTTGACAAGGTTGTCAACATTTGAATACAAATGGAAGCCGTGGGGTCAGCCCATATACACATTTGGTGGTGAGTGAGGAGGAAGTGAGTGCGCTGAATCATACATCGTTTTGACAAGTCAGATGGAAAACGGAAGTACTCAGCAAGGAAGTAAACAGTCCATATGTCATATAGTTTCCGGACATCACTCAGAGGGGCAGATTGCTACTGACAGCTTGTTGAGGAAAACTCTTTGTTGGAACTCGACAGCAACTCGCTGGCTTGTTTTGAGAATCTAAACTATTACTGACAACTTTGACAGGACTTAAGCCAGGAAAATAGTTTCCTGACAATGGATGATATGCGCAAATAACACCTGCAGGACGTCACCCATATCACGTGACCAATTTTAGGAGTTTGCCATATAAACCATGATTGGAGATGGGGAGTTGACAAGAACCGTGGATTATGATAGACGTGTTTGTGGGAGAGCTCTACAGTGTTAGATTAATTTAACATTAACTAGCATGTGCCGTTATGGCAAAGTGTAGTAGCCATCCCGGGAATGAGGCGGTTTTTACATAAGGTAGTCAATATAGTCTATTAGTTCTAATTAATATAGACTGTAGCCTTGTTAAACTATAGTGTGATGATTAGCACTGTTAGTGGAAACTAGTTAGAGTAAGAATAGTGATATTAACTCTGCTAGTTAAGAATAGATTAGTGAAGTGTTTATAAGCTTTACTAGTTGAGAATTGAGTAATGAAGGATAATTGGGATCTTCCCGTAGGTGTCCCTGGTGGGCGGGGTTCCGCATTCTGTTTGCTGATTTTTTTTGTCTTGGCCTGATGATAACCTATGTGGTCAGTTCATCTGTCCCTGATGGGTACATTATATTTTCTGAGCGAGGCCGATGCCCACGATCATCTAATAGAGATCAGTGAAGGGGAGGCTATCACCAGTTGTATGATTTATTTTACAGGTTCCTCTGGTTGGAATGAAGAACCCGGAACAACTAAAAAATCCGATCCCGGATAAAGTATGATGTGGAGAGATGGGCCAGCAACTTTCGCAACGGAAGAAGTTAAGACACATTGCTCGGTGGAGTCTAATGGTATATGTATCCTACAAGAGTGAATACCAATCGTTAACACACCTGAAGTGATGGAGGTTCAGCCCACGTGGAACTAGATCAGTAGGAACTGATGTTCACATTAGATGAAACCAAACATTGAAGTGTAGTTGTGCCACTTATCAAGGAAATCAGAACTTTCAGACTATATCTAGTGAATAAAGCAAGCCATTTTATTCTAGATACAATAACTGTTTAATAGTGAGAACTAGTGAACATTTATCAAGAGACAAAAAGTCTTGTTCATAGGACAGTGTTCCATGTTTGTTTTCACCGCGCCGGAATTATGAAGCCGGAGTTTCTATAAACTGTTAGGAACAGTTGTGTTAGGAACAATAACAGTTTTTTTTCAAGGATTATATATTTACATGGGATTCAGATCTCATGGTCATCAGAGTTCCTGGAGGAGGACATGTCTGGAGAGAAGGATACGACTTCGGTGAGGTTTTTCGTACTGACTCGAATGATGTCGTGTGATCCTTGCCATGATGTGTACACTATGATCCTGAACTTTGAAGGCTGACATACACATTTATGTTATAATACACGACACACTTTTTTCTTCGCATACACGTCTCATATACGTTACACTTTTCTTTTAATAAATTAGTCTTTATTAATTTTTAGAAGCAATAGTTGTTGAGTATGTTGCGTTGGGGAAGTATGAGAAGGGGGGGCATAGTACGACAGTGAGAGAGTGATAGGAAAAGGTGTCCATAGGCTGATGGAGTGTGTTGGACGGAAGCTGGTGGATTCTTCAGAATATTGAGAGGAAAAAAAAATATTATAATGTGGGTGTCGACTCTCTTCACTCCAGGGACGACACTGTAAAGGAGGACACGACATTATTGGGGGCTCGATAACGGGATCTTTGGACAGCGGGATCTCTCGTAAACGGAATCTTTGGACAGCGGGATCTCCCGTAAACGGAATCCTTTGACAGCGAGATCTCCTGCAAGCAGGAACCTTCGACAGTGGGATCTTCTGACGGCGGGGTCTTTTGACACGGGATCCTTAGTTATAAGAGGGAGATATCATTTTGGAGAATCCAGCTAGAGTGAATGTGGATAGGGGTTAGGACTAATATCTTACCTGTTCACACTTCACACGTCTGCATAGGTCTGTGGTCCTGATTCTACTCTTGTCACTGAGTGAATGTGCTGTGTGTAGTAATATCTAGATTTATAGTACTTGTTCATATATCTGTATAGTAATTTGCAGTTATATTGTACTAGACCTGCTAGCTTACCTCTCTGTATAATGGCCACCCCTAAACTAACCACGTTAGAATTAAAGGCAAAGGGGGAGGACATGGGATTGGGGGGGTCTGCTCTAACGGATTACATACAGGAAGTGGAGAGAGAGTATCGTCAAGCAGAAAGGGAAGATCGAAAGGCCGAGTTGGAATTGAGAAGGATGGAATTGGAAGCTGAGCAAGCAGCTAGGAAATTGGAAGCTGAGCAAGCAGCTAGGAAATTTGAAGCTGAACAAGCAGCTAGGAAATTAGAAGCTGAACAGGAAGCACAGAAAAGGGAGCACGAGTACCGGATGAGGGAACTCGAGTTGAAGAGTCAATCTAATGGAGAAACTGAGGGAGCAGTTGGAGGTTCCTCCATCCCAGGGTCAACACCAGTAGGTGGACATGGGTACCATGCCATGAAGTTTCCTTTGGCGGTCTACGAGGAGGACAAAGAGAAGATTGATCAATACCTTCAACGCTTCGAGGCTATGTCAGTTGCTATGGGTCTGGAGCGTAACAAATGGAATCTTAAGCTATCCCAGGGATTACGCGGGACGGGTTACGAGGTTTATACTCGCCTGCCACCAGGACATGAGAACAATTATGATGAGTTAAAGACGGCTCTGCTGAAACGATTCGAGGTTACGTCACATACCTACCGGAAAAAATTTCGAGCAGCGAAACGAGAACCGGGGGAGTTGTTTGCCGCCTACAGTTTGCGTCTAAAATCTTATCTCCACAAGTGGATGGATTTGGCTGGGTTCGCACATGACTATGAGAGTCTGGAAGAGCTCATGGTGGTCGACCAGCTGAAGAAGCAAATGTCTAAACCTCTCAGGACGTTCCTGGGAGAACAAGGAGCGGAACGTATTGACCTCGTGAATAAATTAGCAGAACGGTTCGTCGAGGTACATGGGGAAGCAGGGGAAAACCTTTCCACCAACTCCAAAAGTCAAGAGAAACATGACAAGAAGAAAACCAAAAACTCAGGAACAAAAAAGTGGGAACCTTATGTGCAAAAATCAGAGGATAGTTCAGAGAAGAAGAAGGAGGGAAGCAAGAGCACTTCAAGCTCTACACCTAAACGACCGTGGTCGGAGAAGTGGTGTTCAATTTGTAAGTCACCCTCTCACAATACGAGGGACTGCAAATCGAAGGCTAAGAACCCTCACTTTGCAGCATGTCAAGTGACTTCCAAGGAGGTTGTCACAGAAAATGCCAAGGTCAACAAGGAAGCTCGCCACCAGGAGAGCTCACTCAAGTCTGGCAATAGAAAATCTAGGACAGGGAAATGGTGCAACCAATGCCAGTCAAACACGCACAATGCTATTGACTGCAGAGGAGAGTCAGGAGACACTCAATTCGTCGTGTGCCCCGGGAAACCTAAGGTGGAGCCCACCGAACAGGTCGAGGCCGAGGAAGAGACTCCAGACCAGGAAAAACCACCTGTAGTGGAATTGGTAGAGGTTAACGGTCGTCAAGTGGAGTGTTTATACGACACAGGACTGGACGGGGAGGCCGTGATTTCTGCGGATCTTGTACATCCAGAACAATTCACAGGTGAAACATTGGACATACAGCCTGCACAGAAGAGTGCTGTAACCATGAAGTTGCCCATTGCTAATGTGGAGATTCGGTCAAGGTACGTCACCGGCACCATCAAGGCCGCTGTATTGACCGATCCCATTTTTCCAGTCATCCTAGGTTGCCGGTATGTCTTTCTGGGAATGCCCAGGGAGCCAATTCATATGGGAGCAATGCAGACTCGCTCTCAGACGAGAACGGAAGAGGCAGAAGCAATTGTGACTAACCCAATGCCAGGGGAGCTACGAACTGCCCAGAGTGAGGATGATACTTTACGTCCTTGCTACAAAAAGCTGCAGAAAAGTGCTGATCCACCAGGACGGGGGCAGTACTACATGAAGAATAGGATACTCTACAGGAGAGCAGGAAGGGGAGACAACCTATACGGTCAGTTGGTCGTCCCGAAAGCTCACCGGTCCCAGATTCTTCATATGGGGCATACCATCTCCTTTAGTGGACACATGGGTATTGCCGCCACCATGCAGCGGATTTCCTGCCACTACTATTGGCCGGGAATGACAGATGATGTGCGTCGGTATGTGAAGTCATGCCCTGAGTGCCAGAGGGTGGCACCGAAACACTGGACAGCACCGGTGATGTTGGGTGAGATGCCCAGCATGAACTCTCCTTTCGAGAGGGTAGCCATCGATATCGTGGGTCCACTTCCCAGGACTAGGAAGAGGAACATGTATATACTCACAATGGTGGATTGCTGTACAATGTGGGGTGAAGCCATACCGTTGACCACGATTGACTCGAAAAGAGTGGCGGACGCACTGATGGAGGCCTTTACCAGATTAGGCTTTCCGGATCAAATTCTGACGGATAATGGATCTCAGTTTTGTGGAAAACTCATGGAGGAGGTATTTAGGGTGTTTCACTCTAACCACATACATACCAGCCCTTACCACCCTCAAGCCAATGGACAAGTAGAGCGTTTCAACGGCACGTTGATGACAATGCTCAGGAAACTAGCGCAGGAAAAACCTGATAGGTGGGATGAATATATCCCAGCAGCACTCTTTGCCTATCGGGAAGTTCCTCATGGCTCAACAGGACTACCACCCGCTACGTTGCTGTTTGGTCGTCCAATCAAAGGACCGTTGGAAGCCATGTTGAGGAGTTGGACTGAAGAGGGGACGTCAGAAGAAGTGATCTCATCCTATAAATACGTGGAGGAACTGAAAGAAAAACTCCACAAGGGATGGACTCTGGCAAATCAAAACTTGAAAAAGGCCAGGAAAAGACATGCGGCTTACTACAACCGTAGGTCTAAAGAAAGATCTCTAGAGGTGGGAGACAAAGTCTTGTTGCTACTCCCAACGGGAAACAACAAACTGGAGATAGGTTGGCAAGGACCATTTCCCGTGGAAAGGGTGATATCCAGAACCAACTATCAGATCCGGATCCGGGGAAAGTCGAAGATTTTCCATATCAATCTCTTGCGGAAATACGAAGAGAGACCCGGAGACAAGGCAGCGCACCTCATGGCAATGGCAGTTGCAATGGAGACGGAAGTGGGAACCAGCGAGGGCAGGGAATATCCCTTGGTACACCAGGAAACCTATAGGGATGTGAAAGTGAACCCTGATCTGACCTCCCAGGAGAGGGAAAGGATAACCCAGGTTCTCAAGTCTCATAAGGAGATACTGACTGATAAACCAGGACGAACGAGGTTGGTTGAGTTCGAGATGACTTTGACCACACAGGAGCCTGTTCGCCAAAAGGTTTACCCAGTGCCATTCTCTAAAGAAAAGGCCCTGGGGGAGGAAATACAAAAACTGCTGGAGGATGACGTGATTGCACCATCCACATCCCCATACAATGCGGGGGTAGTTTTGTTACGCAAACCAAGTGGAGAACACAGGTTGTGTATAGATTACCGACTTCTGAACAGTCATACACAGTTTCAGGTGGAACCTTTGCCGAATCCAACTCAGTTATTCGCTAGGCTCCATAAGGCTCGGTACTTTTCAAAGGTGGATCTGAGTCGGGGGTACTATCAGATACCAGTCAAACCGGAGATTCGACCACTGTTAGCTTTCAGTACACCCAGTGGACACTACGAATTCAAAGTCATGCCCTTTGGACTCAGCAATGCACCCAGTGTGTTTACACGCATGATGAGGACTTTACTAGATCCGTTACAGGATCCGTCCATCATCTCATTCATGGATGATATTCTGATTTCCAGTGACAGCTTGGATGACCACTTACAATCCTTGGAGAGAGTGTTTAATAGACTCAAGGAAGCAGGGCTTACTGCTCGTCCAACCAAGTGCATGATTGGTTACCAGACTCTGGAATTTCTAGGTCACACCATCACTCCAGGACACATTGTTCCAGAAGAGAAGAACCTGGAGAAAATCAGAAATGCACCAAGGCCAAAAACGAAGAAGGATGTGCGATCTTTTCTCTCGTTGTGTGGGTTCTACCACAAATTTATCCCACATTTCACGGAACTGGGAGCTCGGTTGACCGAAACCTTGAAAAAGGGATTACCGGACCAAATCATTTGGACACCAGAATGTGAGAATGCCTATAGTCAGTTAAAGGAGGCCTTGGTCAGCAAACCTGTATTACAGCTCCCTGACCTTTCCAAACCATTTGTGTTGAGAACGGATGCAAGTGCGATTGGAATTGGAGCCGCTTTGTTACAGGAAGGAAAAGACGATGCTTCGGTTTTGAAACCTGTGGCATACGCAAGTAAGAAACTTCTACAGGCGGAGAGGAATTATTCAACCGTCGAGAGAGAGTGCTTGTCCCTCGTATGGGCAGTGCAAAAATTTCAGCCATATTTGTATGGAGTTAAGTTTCGGGTCCAGTCGGATCATCAGCCCCTGATGTTCCTGGCTACTTCTCAGAAGCTCAACGCCCGTTTGATGCGGTGGTCGTTGTTACTTCAACCATATAACTTCACAGTGGAGTACATTCCTGGGAAGGAAAATGTTGGAGCGGATTTCTTATCAAGACACCCAGCTCCTGAAGAAGAAGAATGAATCATCTGGATTAAACTCACGGTGGAGAAGAGTGAGATGGACTACTCTCTTAAGAGGGGGCCTATGTCACAAAATGAAACCGTGCGTTTACCCAGCTAATTGTTAGGGAGGATGTTTTGATTAACCGGACTATCTGCTAAGCAACAAGGGTTTCAACGAATACAGAGAAAACATTCATAGTTGTGGCTACACGTGTTTCCAAAACAGGTCGGGCAGAAATAACAGTTGTACTGGTACATCTGGTTGACGGATTGGCCACTGTCGGAAGTGCGGGAGCCGAATCCCGACATCGCCTTGACAAGGTTGTCAACATTTGAATACAAATGGAAGCCGTGGGGTCAGCCCATATACACATTTGGTGGTGAGTGAGGAGGAAGTGAGTGCGCTGAATCATACATCGTTTTGACAAGTCAGATGGAAAACGGAAGTACTCAGCAAGGAAGTAAACAGTCCATATGTCATATAGTTTCCGGACATCACTCAGAGGGGCAGATTGCTACTGACAGCTTGTTGAGGAAAACTCTTTGTTGGAACTCGACAGCAACTCGCTGGCTTGTTTTGAGAATCTAAACTATTACTGACAACTTTGACAGGACTTAAGCCAGGAAAATAGTTTCCTGACAATGGATGATATGCGCAAATAACACCTGCAGGACGTCACCCATATCACGTGACCAATTTTAGGAGTTTGCCATATAAACCATGATTGGAGATGGGGAGTTGACAAGAACCGTGGATTATGATAGACGTGTTTGTGGGAGAGCTCTACAGTGTTAGATTAATTTAACATTAACTAGCATGTGCCGTTATGGCAAAGTGTAGTAGCCATCCCGGGAATGAGGCGGTTTTTACATAAGGTAGTCAATATAGTCTATTAGTTCTAATTAATATAGACTGTAGCCTTGTTAAACTATAGTGTGATGATTAGCACTGTTAGTGGAAACTAGTTAGAGTAAGAATAGTGATATTAACTCTGCTAGTTAAGAATAGATTAGTGAAGTGTTTATAAGCTTTACTAGTTGAGAATTGAGTAATGAAGGATAATTGGGATCTTCCCGTAGGTGTCCCTGGTGGGCGGGGTTCCGCATTCTGTTTGCTGATTTTTTTTGTCTTGGCCTGATGATAACCTATGTGGTCAGTTCATCTGTCCCTGATGGGTACATTATATTTTCTGAGCGAGGCCGATGCCCACGATCATCTAATAGAGATCAGTGAAGGGGAGGCTATCACCAGTTGTATGATTTATTTTACAGGTTCCTCTGGTTGGAATGAAGAACCCGGAACAACTAAAAAATCCGATCCCGGATAAAGTATGATGTGGAGAGATGGGCCAGCAACTTTCGCAACGGAAGAAGTTAAGACACATTGCTCGGTGGAGTCTAATGGTATATGTATCCTACAAGAGTGAATACCAATCGTTAACACACCTGAAGTGATGGAGGTTCAGCCCACGTGGAACTAGATCAGTAGGAACTGATGTTCACATTAGATGAAACCAAACATTGAAGTGTAGTTGTGCCACTTATCAAGGAAATCAGAACTTTCAGACTATATCTAGTGAATAAAGCAAGCCATTTTATTCTAGATACAATAACTGTTTAATAGTGAGAACTAGTGAACATTTATCAAGAGACAAAAAGTCTTGTTCATAGGACAGTGTTCCATGTTTGTTTTCACCGCGCCGGAATTATGAAGCCGGAGTTTCTATAAACTGTTAGGAACAGTTGTGTTAGGAACAATAACAGTTTTTTTTCAAGGATTATATATTTACATGGGATTCAGATCTCATGGTCATCAGAGTTCCTGGAGGAGGACATGTCTGGAGAGAAGGATACGACTTCGGTGAGGTTTTTCGTACTGACTCGAATGATGTCGTGTGATCCTTGCCATGATGTGTACACTATGATCCTGAACTTTGAAGGCTGACATACACATTTATGTTATAATACACGACACACTTTTTTCTTCGCATACACGTCTCATATACGTTACACTTTTCTTTTAATAAATTAGTCTTTATTAATTTTTAGAAGCAATAGTTGTTGAGTATGTTGCGTTGGGGAAGTATGAGAAGGGGGGGGGCATAGTACGACAGTGAGAGAGTGATAGGAAAAGGTGTCCATAGGCTGATGGAGTGTGTTGGACGGAAGCTGGTGGATTCTTCAGAATATTGAGAGGAAAAAAAAATATTATAATGTGGGTGTCGACTCTCTTCACTCCAGGGACGACACTGTAAAGGAGGACACGACATGCCCAACAGTCAATTTTCTATCAGCAAAATCTCAGAGGATGAGCAGTAGTTGGTTAAAACCCCAAGGGGTTGATTACAACATCTTGTTCATGGATTATTGAATGGATAGAGAGGATAATTATTTTCAGTGTTTTCTGAAGGATTTGTATGCATTATTGAAGAATGTGTTGCACTACTGAGGGATTTGTCTGCTTTACTGTAGGATTTATGCCCATCAGTGTAAGCAGAGAGACGTACCAGCCCTGTTCAGAATTTACAGCTATTGATATCACCGAGTATGGAATGGCCTTTCGACACGAGACTGGTCGTGCTGAAATGTCTTGTAGACAATAGTTGAGTTTCTGATATTATTAACCAGAGCTGCTGGACGGTCGTCATCTTTTTCACTGGATTCGATGATGTATGGAATTACCTTCTGCCCAGTCTGAAGAGGACTTCCTATATTGTTTGACTGACCCCCAGCCTCAGCTTCACTGGGCCGTACAGCCAGTTTAGATCTCAGGTCATGGATATGTCCTCTCAGGATCTCACTATGAAACCAAATAACAGGGTTGAGCCATGATTGATGATTGTTGACAGTGCTGTTGACTTTCCCTAAACCAAATAATTGATGGAATGGGATGTTACAGAAGTTTTCCCAGTGCAGGTTGAAAGAACATATCATTTTGATAGGACTTTTTTGTTGAAGTTATATATGAGAGACTGTTATTATCAATATGCAGATAGATTCGAAGAATTATTGATGTAATAATTTATGCATTTGTTGGTTGGTAATTTTGGGAAAATATCAGACGGTATACACTGATGTTGTCATTCATATGTTTGTAATTGGAGGGGACTAAATATCCACATGCCAGACAGAGAATTTCCTCAAAACCAACCAAGTGTTCTCATTAAATGGTTGGGTTGAAACCTTGAGTTTGTGTTTATAAATTGTAGAAGTTTGGTTCAAAAGTGGTGTTCACGTTTTTTATGTAATACTATGCTACATTAAGGTTTGATCATGGTGAAGTGGGATCCATACACATAGACACATTATAATTGTACATGAAGTGAGTTTTCCTCCTCCAGGTGACAATGGTAGACTTCCCTGATCATTTCGTCTTCCAAAGGAGGCCATTTCTTTGCAAAAATTGTATAGGACTTGAATACATTAGGCTGTTCTTCACGTTGGGGGATGCGGAGCCACTCATAGGCTTCCTAAGAAAGGATGATTAATAGTGATAACCCATCCGGGATATCCCTAGTTATGCGACCCACCTTTTCTCATTAAAAAAAAACAGCTTCACATTCTGTTTCCCCCCAGTGTTGCAGTTGTGACCAAGTTTTTCTTCTCATAAAGTACCCCCAAATATGTTGACCGTCTAGTTCTAATTTTTACAATCAGTTTGCGGTTTTCATTTGCTTCTTGTAGGACTTGGTTTTTCTGTCTGGCCGTGGTCTCATCCCATCTCATCTCATCATGCTCTTCTTTTGTACCTTGCGGCGTCGAGGTGAAGTATAAACAGCGCGAGAGTATCGATATTCCCATGGTCTCTGTTATTCCTTGCATCCATCGTTTACGTGGTCGGCTTCTTCCTCTGTTTCCCTCTGGTCTGTACATCATTGCTTGTTGTGGTATACTGTTATTTGGTAACCTACTTGCATGGCCAAACCATTTGACTTGCTGTCTTGTAAAAAAATCTAGTGCAGCTATAACCCCCATTTTAGTCCTGATTTCTTCATTTCTGATCTTATCTCTTCTTGATACATTGAGTATTCGTCTCAGGAATCTCATTTCTGTTGTGATTTTTCTTTTCTCTTTTTCTGTCATTGTCCAGGTTTGGCATTAATAACAGAGTTGGAAGGAAGGTTGTGTTGTAAAGTGCTTTCTTAGTAATTATTGATACATTTTTGTTATTTAATATTGGTGACATTTGTCCAATAAGTTGGTTTGCCTTATTGCATCTATTTTCAATCTCATCTTCTGATTTCCATTTGATGATATTATACCTCATAGGTACTTGAAACTCTTTACTTGTTTCAATGGATGTTCGTTTAGGTGAATCGTTGTTTATATATCAACTATCACCAATACTGAAACTTCAAAATACAGTGTATACATAGGTCAGCAAAATGACACATAATAAATAGGATATTCACATGTAGCCAAGGGGAAAAGAAGACAAGTGGAAAGACTGATGTTTCTTTTGCTACGGTGCTAAGAGGTAGAGAGTAACTCTGACTTCCTTATGGCCAAAGAAGAAAAGCAGTAATAAGAGAGAGAACCTCACACCGCCCTCAACTGGCAAAAAAGATGATAGTGATTAGGTAAGAATATACAAGATCTTGGGCAGGGGCCTCAACTCTGGACAATAACTGTCATATTTGAGGTCCAGACAATGAATTAAGGTTTTAGACTGTGGTGGTAACCGAGTGGTTGTAAAAACTAAAAGGGACTAAACAAACAAATCAAGCACAGTACAAAATTAGCTCTTTATTTATCAATTACTACAACCTTGGTAACAATTTGTGTTCAAACACATTGAATACTACATTCAATAACAGATACAACAAACAACTGCATATGTCAAACATCAACCAAGGGTGGCCCCTTTTCAGTCACCAGGGCTTAAGACGACAGAGTACACCACGTACCACAACACAGATGCTTCAAACAGTAGCTGAGTAGAATGACACAATAAAGGACTTTGACACAGGCAACAATAAGACACTCCAAACCATAAGTTACACAACATAAATCCTAAGACGCGATATAAACAAAAGAGTTGTGACAAAAATTACTACCCCATTATGAACCCAGGCCTGCTGACACTAACTAGTCAGCCGCTCGGCTTTCTCCTATGAAATAGGTTGAACACAGATCAGCTCAGGGAATTATTCCCACATCTGACAACAACAGAACAGCACTTTTGTTCCTATCAACAAGCCGAAACAGGGCACACTGTCCACATATCTCATCAGCACGAACCAAACTGGTTGACTGCTAACACAAAACTGGCTTCCGCTCTCTTTGTCTTGCTAGAGTTCCGGCAGTTCCAGAGTCAAACTGCTTTAACAGGCCAAACCAAGGTGCATCGGTTTGGTGCTGTGACACACACAAACCCTATGTTACCAAAGTCAGACTTGGGCGTTTTCCAAATCACACTTACGCAAAGTCAACACCTGTGTCAGACGTTATCAGACAGTGGGATCAAAACCGTGTGTCACATTTATTGAAAGACAAAAGATCACATAGTTAGTTAGCTAGTTAGTTAGTTAGTTAGTTAGTTAGTTAGTTAGTTAGTTAGTTAGTTAGTTAGTTAGTTAGTTAGTCGCAGTTCCAACTTCACAGCAACGGGTCGTCCCCATTATGCTCCGTTCCTGTGCCAGTGAATATCACACAAAACGCTCCCCACTGCCCAATGTGAAAAGTGGAAAAGACAGGAGTCTCGACAAACAACAGCCCGCACAGATACACTGTGCATAATGCCGCCGCCAGAATGTCAACACACCAGTCCCCCACGAAACACACAATTCATCTCTGATGGAATCGGCAGTCATTTTCCTATCTGGATGTTTCCTAGATGTTCACCTACACAGTCCACGAACATAGTTCATCACCGACGGCAGTGGCAGTCAACCAGAAGCCCAGCAGCCACCCATTTCTGCATAAGGCAAAAACTGGTCAACTCTGGGACATAGCCACCTGCCATCGCTCCGAACATGCAGTCACGTTCCAAAAATAAAAACTTGGGCAGATTCAAAAGCACTTCACATGAAACTCACAGCTTACAGTGTCGCGCCACGCACTCACTCAGTAGCAGGGCGACAGAACCATCAAGCCTCCTTAGTCGCCTCTTACGACATGCGTGGTAGGATGCAGTGTTGCTATTCTTTGCTTCCCTTATGGGCCCCGGCAACACACGGGAGAAAAGATCACATGGTTTGACCATGTAGTTAGATTGCAACACCATCAACTGCCAGCATTGGCCCTACACCAAAGATCATCCGCGGCGAGAGCAAGAAGAGAAAAAAAATGGATTGGCGACATCAAAGACATTGTACAATCACACGGAAGGACACTATCCAGTACCACTCATGGAGCACTGGAACGCCAATTACTCCTTCCCACGACGCTTGACGGAACAAATGGAAGATTGTGATGATGAGTACGGGGGTTATAGTCTATGACGTGTGACTTGATCATCGTGTCTCTCAAAAGCCCTCTGTCTCGTGTAATGCCAATCTTCTTATAGTTCATGACGTGTGTATGAGTGGAGTAGGAAGTTTCAAAACAGCGTGACTTCTGTCCTATGAAGAAGTAGAGCAGGTGATTTATGAGTGGCTACACACGCGAGCAAGAGACTTTTTTCATCAGGAATCCAAGCAATTTATCGGTGCTGGAGGACTTGTATTGAAAGCACTGGGGACTACATCGAAAAGTGATGCATATGTACTTTAATGTTTTAGAATATATTCACCCAAACAAGATACATAAAACATTTAAGGTTTTCACTTGAAGCCCTTTCGTACAATCTGCTGGCAGCAGCAAAGAAATTTATGTTGGTATTTAGTGACAATTTGCCGTTATACTGGCTCACACAAAGGGACAAGAATATAGATTAGCCAGGGAAGGTAACCCGGCCAACAAATTCCCGAAGAAGTCGGATGTGTCGGCCGAAAGGTGCAAATATCTCAGCTCTGCTGTAAACAGGCACGGCGCAATTACGTCTAAAACAGCATTCCTGACGAACGCGGCAAGGTGAATAACTCAGCAACATTGCTTGGGTACAAAACTACAAAACGGTTTCCAAACTCTCAGAGAAAGAAGTCTGAGAAGTCGAGAGGATGGACTTCATTTCACCGGGTTTCATCCCATATGGCTCGGTCCCTTTCAGCAGGGTGCCTGCCGAAAGCGTCGCATAAAGCACGAACGCTGTAGCTCCAGTGACGACTCCCATGAGTCTCCGAGAAAAAATGCACTCGTGAACCGAAAGAAGTAGCCCGGAATCGAATCCACAACTTTCGGAGCGCGAGGCAGACCACTTGACAACTTCGCCAGGGATATTTTGTTTTCCAAACTTTGATCTATAATAGCATATCATTAGACCCTTTGGACAACTGTCACTGGCACCTTGCCGTCTTGACAGACGATAGTTTGTTACACTGTGCTTCTAACAAGGTACAACAACTACAATCCATGGTTGTAGTGAATGTTATACCTCTCCATAACACAAAGCCTGGGCTTAATTGTAGAGAACATGTAGCATGTGATCTCTCTCTCTCTCTCTCTCTCTCTCTCTCTCTCTCTCTCTCTCTCTCTCTCTCTCTCTCTCTCTCTCTCTCGGCCTGCCTAGTTTACTCCAGACGAATACTAACACAAATAAATCTGGAATAAGACAAGCTGCAGAAGTTGGTGGATCCGCAAAGCAATGCTCTGTCCACCCATCAGAGCTTCCATCCTAGACCAGCTGTCGACCAAAGCTTGGGGTCATCTATAGAAAATATATAACTTGACAACATCTGTTCATCTACAGCCCATAGACAGAAAACAAGAGAACCTCTGTTCATCTACAGCCCATGCATAGGCAACCCGAGAACCTCTATTCATGTACAACACATGGATAGACAACATGAGAACCTCTGTTCATCTGCAGCCAATAGACAGATAACCTGAGAACCTCTGCTCATCTACAGCCCATGAACAGGCAACTCAAGAACCTCTATTCGTGTACAGCTCTTAGTCAGACAACCTGAGAACCTCTGTTCATCTACAGCCCATGGACAGACAACTTGAGAACCTTTGTTCATCTACAGCACATTGACAGATAACTTGAGAACCTTCGAACAGAACAGACACTGTAACCCTATTGCAAGTAATTTATAATTGCCCGTATTGTTTCGGTAATTCAGCATCCGCTGTGACCTTACATCTGATGTTATTATTGTCCCCAAGCGGGTATTATGTTTGGACACTCAATATCCCCAAGACACTTTCGTTGTGTTTGGTAATTCTCTGGAGGTGTGTACGTCTGTTGTTGCAATCGTGTCTGGAATTCGCTTTCGGCTTTCTTGTTTTTAACGTCAACGAGTTTGGAATCTGGTTAGAAGAATACTGTTCCACTCAACTGAGTTTTTTTCCACGTTACGAGAAGACAAAAACTGGAACATGTTGTGACACTTGGAAAGATTTGCGGAAAGAGAGATAGAGGAAGACAGCGTGAAAAGATTATTGCCAGTTTTTTCTATGGCACGGAAGGGAGTCAACACACGAATTGATCGCCCACACCAGTCGGCAAGGCACTGGATGATGATAATGTGTTTGTTCTAGTGCTTTCCCCCAAGTTATCCCTTGCTGTTGCTGTCTAGCGGGCTATGGTGAGTAATTACTATTCTACTAACTTGCGTTCGTCTTAACCTTTTCTATCCATGACAGGTTTGTGGCAACGTCGTGCAAAAAGCATGCGGCACTTAAACTGTCTAATAAGACGGCGCAGTGGCTTTAGGAACAGTGAGAAAGGCAGTTACATGATTGCCAGCCATACTGAGTAGAGTTCAAAATCAGGTGCGGGCAATTTGGAAGCAGACCACTGTTCGTTGATTTTCATTGCATGAGAGGTCGGTAGTTCAAAGAGTATTAGCAAACTACTGAACTAACATTGTCGTTTGTTGTGTGCTAGAAGACTTATTTTTATTATATATATATATATATATATATATATATATATATATATATATATATATATATATATATATATATATATATATATATATATATATATATATATAATTTGCTCTTGTATTGGGGGGTTGTCACTCTGTGATGTATGTTCACTTTTATGGAGTCTGTTGTAAGGTATGTACACTGTGTCCGTGTTTAGTATATCTCATCTTTTCGCAGGAGTTACACATACCTAACTGTTTGTATTTCCTATTGTTATATCCTGCTGTAGCCGTTACTTCTCTTATTTAATATTGTGTAGTAAATCACAGCCGGTCTCCCTGGTCGGAGGGTTAGCAGGTTTCTCCGTAACCCCGAATACTGTATGAAAGAATGAGATTGCGGGGGATCGGCAGGGGTTCTGGAAGAATCTCAAAACTGAGAGGGAAGAACAGGAGAACTTTTAATCAGATAGCGGTGGGAACGATTAGTAGTATTACCCTTCGCTGGCTGTTGAACGAGGGGACGGAGCACGTATGGGAATGTCCTGAGTGCAGTGATGTCGGTTCTTGACTCAACTCAACTCAACACAACTCAACTCTCGTGGTTGACGTGAGCGCACGAGAATTGGAAGCGGTTAGAGTCAGTGACTTATGAGAGTATGGAGCAGGTCGCTCAGAAAGCAATGGCAAACTACTGAGCGTAATCTTGCCAAGAAATCAACAATCAGCTGAAAGATGCTGATGTTGACAGAGATGTCCTGTAAAGGATATGCAAAACATTTTATTTAGTAAATCACAAATAACCAATTAAAGGTGGCTTTGAATGCGACGTCATGTAAAGGACGTGTCACCAACTTTCATTTGTCTTCTTACCGCAAATTTCAGGGAGGGTTGGGGGTTCAACCCCTACACCGGTTGTCAACAACTCAACTGACAGGCATCATCGGGTACTTCTCACACACCCATACAAGACAACTTGCAAGTCGTGTGGGAGGCAAAATGCATGGTCCATTTTATTGCCGTTGGCTCGCTTACAAGCGGTAAACAGTCGCTAATGCAATACACAATATACAGCCACAGAATTATCTAACACAAACTGCTAACCCTATGCTAGTTCTATCTATTAGTGAACACAAAACTCCTAACGCTATTCTAAACGATGTGAACGCCTCAAGTCCAGTCTCCCGTCTGACCAACTTCTGTCCCATCGTTACACACCACGCGGCGTGACCTTCACCTTGGTGCGTGTTACCTCACATCGCACGCCGTTGGCAACCGTGGCTTGTTGAGTGCATACTCAACTGTGCTGTGGCTACACGAGGTGTGATGTTATCGTGATGAGAGTGCTAACTCTCTGAACAACGCCTGCGTGTCTCATGAGGGAGTGGCTAACCTTCTCCTATTACCTCATCTCCCCTGCCCTTGCCTCGGGCACCGTATCTCCTCCTGGTCTCTTCAGGATTGACCGCTCTCCCTGGCGGAGGGGATGCGGTCGAGTCTTTGACACACACCCACCCCTCTTGTGTTGCGTCATCAACTTTCACTCATTGGTTGTGACGCAAGAGGTTCCTAAACAAAAAAATAGTGTCTCTAATTTTTGTCAAAGACTCTAGATAACCTGGCTTTGGGCATTCCAATAGACTATTAATAACTATTGTCACAATGTAGCAAAGCCTTCCTTGGCTACTGGCAATCGCCACAAACTTGACTGGTTGGCGTGAGCCCTCTTCTCACATGCTATATTATATTTATTAGAGGTATGTCTGAACCGGACCGTTGTCATATAAGACCTGCCCTCAAATAGTAAATTAACTTACTACCCATACAAAGTTGACTTTCTTAGGGTCAACACATGAATTGCTTCATGTCCCCCATATAATATTTAACAACCATTCTACAAGAGTGTGTGCGACAGGCTTTACCTCCTTCGCTTCCGCGCGTAAGACTTTATTTCACTGTTAATTTAGTTCTTCGTTGTCTATTATGTCCCCTGGCCCCAAAGTTATCTGCCTTTGATCTACAAATAGTGTATGCAATTTATATGTTTGTTTTTCTGGTTGTTTGCGTGTTTGGATGTAATAAATCTACTAATCTAACTTCTATCCTCTATTTATAAATTCTATGTGTATGTATGTTAGTTTTTTGAGTGTCATAATTTGGTTCAATGTGGCCACAAACAGGTGTATAACACTAATTCGTGACTACATTCCCTTGTTATGAAACCCAAAATACTGTAATCTAAGTTCTAAACTATATCACAGACAACACATTCATACCAACACATTTTCACTAACGAAAACCAACATTAACACAGACAAACATCAAAAGTCGTGGCAGGCAGCAGAAGAATTTGCTGACTGCTTGCATTCTCTCCCGTCTATCTTTCATTCATTCTCACTTTCACCCTTCTGTCATACTCCTTTCACCCTTACTTCTATCACCCATCACTCATCCCTCCATACTTATTCTTCTACTTATTTAAAAACCTTGGAGTGAGACTGTACAGGTTTGGCTCAGTTTGAGATAAGTGAGCCCAATGACTGTGCAAAAGTCGTTGCACGAGTCATGTATATACAATATATTTACATGGATGAGCACGGGTTGATGGTTTGTTCCCTTGATATTATCATACTATATTACACTAAAATACAAATTCTATATTCTACCCTACTAATACTAATTCTATAACTATGTGTTAACTACTTTATTAACTTTGTTATGTTAATTATATGATATGGTTATATTAATTCTTATCTTTATCTAATCTAAGGGATGTAATATCACTAACTAAATGTCATAGATGTGATGTGAGTTATGTACCTTAATTAAATGGATGATATGAATAGCAATTATCTATTTTTCTCAATACTAATCTAAATAATGTTTTTAATAGCTGAAAGAAATTACATGAGTGATGTTGTTAATCTAAATGTTGTCAAAGATGTATGTTCACTTATATAATGTTTTTATTCTATTATGGTGTGACTGGATGATACTAATACATGGTAATGTTAGTTGGATGGTATGGTTTTATTAAGATGGGGTAAGCTAAACTAAGCTATAGCTAAATGAAGTGTAACCCTCTAAATGGATTTATTCCTAACATAAATTTAATTTTAAGTATTTCTATGTCTAAACTAATATTTTAATATTTAAGCTAAGTAAATTTTAAATACTGTATTAACTATTCTATTAAACTAAATGAGAACTATTATCTTTCCCTAACCTACATCTACCTGATCGTTATCTTAAAATAATTTTTACATATCACAATAAGTTTATATACACGGTCTTCAGTTTCCACAGGTTAGTAGTTGCCTTAACGTTTGTACATTTGTTGTATAGGCATAATATATCTACACACTTTGCCTGGGTATCTGAAATACATCACATAGTCATCTTAATGTTCTCTCGGTAGTGCACGTGTAGAGTTAACTGGTGTCGTAGTTCAGCCTTTTTGTGTCTGACATTAAGCACTGTTCTGACACTGTTTTCTGCGTTTAACACACATGATACACCGGAATGGAGCTTAGTTGGAAATGAGCTGTCCTCGTTCACACGGTGGTATCTAAGTATAGCAGCACAGTTCTTAATCTGATGTCTACGGACATATGATAGTTCAGTGTTTTGGTACATGATTACGCCAATAATGTGGATATGTATGTAAGCTATTTTACATCTTATATTATCAAATATTCATGTACTAACTATCACTCTACAACTATATGTGGACTTTCAGGTATTTCTACCCCAGATGGTAGAATTAGTGACCACCTGTATATCCGGTCATTTTAATGCATAACGCTATGAATGACCGCACTCGGGGAGTTGTCAGTCTGGACATTGCAGCGCACCTCCGTCAGAACTCGCTGGAGCTTTGCTACCGCATAGATGACCCATAGTGCTGCACCTGTGATATATAATCTCTGGACTCAGCAGGTGTGATCTTACGGCTCACGTAGCAGCTCGGGTGGGAGATGTCCTCACCAAATTGGCCTAGTACTGCTGGCATCTGTCCTAAAATAATAAACGAGCCTCGGATTAGGCAAGCGGAGGATTGGAATATTACAGAAAGAATTTTCAATTTTTGACAATGCAGAAATTAATAATGCATCTTTCACATTTCATTTTACAAATACTTATAAAATATTGGAATATTGATTTTCTGAGTAATTCACTAATTCCAGAAGGCTTCTGACCTGATTCTTTCTGGTAGACATGGAAAGATCAGATTCATTCTTTTGGTATTAATTTTCTGGTCAGTCTTTAGTTGATCTTGAAAAATGACATGACCCAAGATGAATTTCTTTTAGGCCTAATTCGATTTTTCTCGGTTTGACAGTGAGACCGAAGAGTCGCAACATATTAAAGACATGTCTGAGCTTCAGTCAGTGTTTTGTCCAGTCATCAGTATGGAAACATATATCATGCGTATCCTGTAAGCTCACTAAATGTATGCATCTTGTCGGATTTGCCAGTCTCGCTAACTAGTGTAGTTGCGTTATGTATGTCTGTCGTCTGATCACTAGGTGTGAGTGCATTATGTTTGTCTGTCTCAACATCTGTGTCTTGTCGTGAAAAGTAAAGTTTACGCATGTTGACATGGAATATCTCTAAATGTCTGTTTATCGATATTTCATAGTCAACATGTACCATAGTTATGTACCACCTTGAATGGTCCTTGCCATTTCGTTTGTATGGAAGTAGCCTAAATCTGTCTTGATCAAGTTCAAGATCACTGGTTCTTGCACCGTTGTTTGTGTGTTTGTGGTAGAACTGACCCTTCCTCTATCAAATGGCTTGGGTGCCAGTGTAGAGGGTTGTACTTCAGCTGTAGGATGTCCACCCTTAAACTTTCGTACTACTTGTTGACAGACACTACAAGCAAATACATTATGACAAAATAATTTTATATTATTGAAAAAACCTGGCCTGTTATTATTGTATGCAAGATGACCAGCACACGGTGTTTCATGTGCATTCTTTAGCACAGTTAAACGGTGTTGTTCAGGTAACCCCTGTTCATGGTTACCTGTAGTATGACATCTGGTTGAAATGCCATTCTTCAGTCTAGCGAACACTGATGAATGTTTGGTGATTTTGGCTCTTTGTTTCGTTAAATTTAAATATGGAGACACATTAAGATCAGATTTCTGCTGGTGTATAAATTTCTGTGTGTTTGTGTCATCTGTGCTGGTTGGAAAAAGCCTTAGTAGTGTCTCATTTTGTAATGGGTCATGATGTTTTGAAGTGTCAACTCTGGTTGTTGCCTTAGCTGCATTTAATTTCTCCCATGCAACTATTTCTTCACTAGTACATTGTTTCAGTTGAGGTAAGCACCCCAAAATTAAATCTGTACACGGGTTGTTAAGTATTGCACAAGTAAAGGTACCGTAAAGAAAAGGAGAATCAATACGGGCTTTTGCCAAAGGGTAAATTTCAACGTTACCCGAAAAGGTTCGGCATTTCACAGTGTCACCTGTGTAATCACCCGGACTCACTAGTTCTTTTCGAAGACCAATAAGGGTGCTGCCGCTATCCAGCAAACATTGGCATGGTACATCATTGACCCTTGCATTGTGGAACACCAAACTGCCTCTGGAGGCTAATGCTGCATTCACACTCTCAGATGAGCATGGTACTGTATGTCCACATTCTAGTCTTCCGTCTGCATGGAATTGGTGACATCGTTCACAGCTGTCAAAGCTTAATATATCGTTAGCAGCACACACATCTTCTGCTTGGTTAGTTGGTAAGTCACTTTCAACCTCACACTCATTCTCACTACCACTATCTGAAGAGGTGTCAATCAACATAGCGTTGTTAGCTTTCAAACGTTGGCGGCCAAGGCACTTATTAGAATAATGGCCATAAGAGGAACAAAAAAAAACATTTGATTGCACGCCTGTATGCAGACCGTTTGCTTTGCTGCTTCTTGATCACATTTTCAAGATGCGCCGGATAATTCGGCGATTTGTCGCACATAGCATAAGTGTCGTGCATTAGTTGACAGTACATGCATTTGGAAACTTTTCTGTCTTTCTTATCATACTTCTGAAAAGGTTTTCTGTTACCCTGATAGTTTTTTGATTGGTCTTTGACAAAGGAAACTATCTCAGAGTCACTCGAGGTCTTAAAAATCTCTGTTAGAAGAAAAATATGCTGAGCCTTTTTTTTTTCGAACTGCTCGATGTTCTCAATGTCCGACTGCTGCAAAAACTTAGCAAAAGGAGAAGGTATAGTAGATATACACTTGTCCATAGCTATTAGGTTTTTTAATCTATCAAAGTCTTTTCCTATGTTAGCTGCTTTAAGCCACCTGTTTAGTACACTCTGCACATTTGAAAAATAATCTATAAAAGTTTCACTAGGTTTAGGTTTTAAATTTGAGAACTGAACCTGATACCCAGGGGCGTCAAGTAAAAAGTGCTGCATAATCCTATCATGGATGTATTGATAGCTAGATCTAAGTTCAATAGGAATAGACTCTATTACTTTAAGGGGCTCACCACTCAGATTCTTCATATAAATAGGAGCCCACATCTCTAAAGGAACTTGGTGATATTTAAATTGATACTCTACATTCTCTGTCCAGGCAGATATGGAGTCCTCTTTACAATATGGTTTGATAATATTTTTGTATTTGTTGAACTTATTTTCCTCTTGTTGCATTCTTAGTTTAGTGGCAGAGACCTCTGCGTGTGACTCTACGTCCATGCTTTTCATTTTCAACTGTGTCTCTGATTCTACTTGAATCTGTTTTTCCTTTAGATCTAACTCCCTTTGTTTTAATTCTATTTCTTTCTGTTTTATCTCCTTCTCATGTTCTAACTGTTGTTGTTTTGTTTCTATTTCTTTCTGTTTTATCTCCTTCTCATGTTCTAACTGCTGTTGTTTAACTGTCTTTCTTCTTCTCTTTCTCGTGCGCGTTCGTCTCTCTCCGCATTCTCTTTTCGTGTTTGTTCCTCTTTTGCTTCTTTAAATTTCTGATCTGCATATTGTTGTAGCTCTTTTCCTGTGTATTCTAGATCTTTACCTGCTTTTATAAAATCAGATAAAGTAGCCATGCTGTTTAGTACGTTAGCTAGCGTTGATCTGGACTACTTTGTTTATTTAGCTATGTCTCTATGATGTTTTATATTTGTTCCTTGTTACGGAATATTAATTTTATTTCCAGTTTATACGCTGCACAAAATTTCAATGTTGGCAAATCAGAGCACAAAAAATATTATAGTGTATCACAAGCTGAAAAAGAGATGCACTATTAATCACAATGCATGCCAAAAATATAGTTGTACTCAGCTTAATGTGGGAACGAAGCTCCTTTGACACAGGTCACCTTGTTTGGTACACTGGGGTGGAGACACGTTTCGTAAGTAACACACTGTATTTGGCCCACAGGTGTATGTGCACAGCTGTTGTTTGCCCTCTGATATGTAGGGCAGCAGTAAACACGCCTACTAAACGATATGATTTACTCGACCACTAAGGACAATGACTTAGACAATGACAGACTTACGAACAACTAGAACATGTATCAATTAATTTTAATGTCAATGTCCTGTCTTTGTTTTAAACAATAATTGCCTTTCGTTACTAACCTAGTTAATTTCTGTAGACGTTGTGCAGCTAAGTATCAGATGCTTAGCCCGAAAATAGTTCCATCGTGACGATAAGCAAAGAGAAAATAGACCCAAAAATGAATAAATGCTTGTAAAGAAATCAAAATAACATAATAATGTGTAAATGAATAATTATATTCCTTTAGTAGTTGAAATAAATAACTAATAAATGATATAACGTACCGATTCAGGCGGGCAGCCGTTTAGCAATTCTCTACACACTCGATTGCTGTATGCTAATGAGCCCAGACGACTGTTTGTCAATCATCTGACGTCACAGCACAGCGCGATGAAAAATCGATATTGTCGGCTGGCTTTGTATCGCTCCGCCGTGAATCATTTTTGGTACTCATTTCTCAACAAAAAGGTAAATATATAAATAAATATGAGAAAACAAGAATATTAATACTTACAGCTTTGATGAATACATACTTTGACTAAATAAATATTTCATAAACACAATTAAACAGTTTAATACGTCACGATAGGCACATTTCTAGCTTGCAAAATTTCTCTCGTCTGCACAAATCACCGTCACTACACAAATTAAACCCTAGTCTAGAGCCTCGTGGACGAGTGGAGTAGCTTGAATATTACATTCAAGCTTCACTTCTGACACCACAATTACCCTTTTACTGTGGGTATTAGCTTGGCGCTTTCGTCCAAGCACCACTTTCTGACACCACAATTACCCTGGCCTGTCAACAACTCAACTGACAGGCATCATCGGGTACTTCTCACACACCCATACAAGACAACTTGCAAGTCGTGTGGGAGGCAAAATGCATGGTCCATTTTATTGCCGTTGGCTCGCTTACAAGCGGTAAACAGTCGCTAATGCAATACACAATATACAGCCACAGAATTATCTAACACAAACTGCTAACCCTATGCTAGTTCTATCTATTAGTGAACACAAAACTCCTAACGCTATTCTAAACGATGTGAACGCCTCAAGTCCAGTCTCCCGTCTGACCAACTTCTGTCCCATCGTTACACACCACGCGGCGTGACCTTCACCTTGGTGCGTGTTACCTCACATCGCACGCCGTTGGCAACCGTGGCTTGTTGAGTGCATACTCAACTGTGCTGTGGCTACACGAGGTGTGATGTTATCGTGATGAGAGTGCTAACTCTCTGAACAACGCCTGCGTGTCTCATGAGGGAGTGGCTAACCTTCTCCTATTACCTCATCTCCCCTGCCCTTGCCTCGGGCACCGTATCTCCTCCTGGTCTCTTCAGGATTGACCGCTCTCCCTGGCGGAGGGGATGCGGTCGAGTCTTTGACACCGGTCAGTTGGACTAACGTGTTGAATTATCGTCCTTGACTTGGGAACGTAAATTACAAGTAGTTCAGAAGTCGGAGTGGGTTCGTCTGATCGCAAGGGACACTGGTAATAGGGAAATTTGTCATTAGTCGCGGTTCCAACTTCACGGCAACGGGTCGTCCCCATTGTGCTCCGTTCCCGTGCCAGTGAATATAAATCAAAATGCTCCTCGCTGCCCCGTGTGACACAGGTACACTGTGCATAATGCCGCCGCCAGAATGCCAACACAAAAGTCCTCCACGAAAAATACAGTTCATCGCCGATGGAAGCGGCAGTCACCAGAAAACGAGCAGTCACACATTACTGAATAAGGCAATCCAGTCAGTTCTGCGATACGACGGTCACCATTATTCCGAACAAGCAGTTCACGCTACTACCAACCGCGGACAGAGGTAAAAGAATTTCACTGTACATAATGCCGCCGCCAGAATACCAACCAATTCCAATTCCAATTTTCAAAACAAAAATTCCAAATTCGGCCTCGTTCAACCTGCCTCTTCAGCTGTGGTTATTGTTGAGGTCCGTGGTTTTTGTGGATTCATTCATTCTAATTCTTGTCTTGTGCGCTCTTTCGAGTGAGTCCTATCTCGGGCTGGTTTTGTTGGTTTGTGTCTGTGGCGTCAGCTTGGGGATCGGTCGACGGCTGTCCTTTGTTCCCGTCTCTGGCGGGATCTTTTGTTAGTGAAGGCGCCTGGCTTGTTTGGCTTGACTGGTTGCAGTCCTTTTTATTTGGGTTTTTTTTTTTTTTGCCTCCTTTTTTTGTATTTTCTGTTGGAGCTTTTCGATGTTTTCATTTTCATCCTTGCGCCTTTTTTTCTTCTTCGAGTTTGAGCTTCTGTTGCCATTCGAATTTTTCCTCTGCGGTCATCCACGGGATCATCTCTCCGTCTTCTATATAGTACGTGCAGCTGGGTCCATCCTCGAAGTCAATACACCTATCTGGGTATACTACCGTCTCCTGAGTTTCTTCGGCTTCTTCTTTTCTCTTTCATCCCATCGCCTTTTGAATTCCTGGTGCCTGCGTTCCTCCAATTTTATCGATTCTAGGCACTCCTCCAGGGAGAGTCCAGGTGGGTATTCTGCTTGCGGTTCTGGCTCGGTCTTTAGCAGGGTATCATCTTGCGGCTTGTCTGCGTTCTCTTGCATAGCTTCTGTTGGTTTGTTTCGGATTACTTCCATTTCAGCTTTCTAAAGCGCTCTCTCCGCTTTAATGGTGCGTAGCATTTCTTCGTTTTCTTTCTTCATCCCCGCCATATGTCCCACTTCTTTCTTGATGGTTTGTTAGATCTCCTTATTTCAGCAAGCAGCTTTTCATTGTCGCTGGTCGGCGTCGGTGTTTTAAGCAGCTTGATTTGCTTCTTTAGCTCATCTATCTGGTCTTGCAGTTGAGCCTTTTCGGCTTGTGAGATGCTCGTGGCTGTCTCGCAATTCCGCCTTGCTTCGTTGTATGGTGTCTTTGTGTTGATGGCAAACGTTAACACGTCTCTGTATCGTTGCAGGTACGGACAGCCCAAGTATCTTGCTCCATGCTTGCCCAGGCTGTTGGCGCACTTTCTTTTGTAGTTGGGTGCTCGAAATTCCGTGCCCAGCTTGTCCAGCGGACACTCCTTGAAGGTGTGGTGATCGGCGCAGTACCGGCAGATTTCCGTCTTACTGTGACATGCTGCTCTGCTGTGGCCGGCCCTCTGACATCTGGAACATTGATTGATTCTTGGGATGAATCTCTCTGGCTGTTGTATTTTCTTGTTGATTGATACTGTGGTCGGCATTTCGCTGCCCTCCGTCGTCACCACTGCCAAGGTTGTAGGTATCTTGGAGTAGGTGAGGAGCCGCTCCGCCTTCAGTAATCGGATGTTAAGATTCTCTTCTCGTAGCTGCTTCAGGATTTCTTCGTCTGATAGCTCCACTTGGATACGCTTGACAACCGACTTGCTTGTCGGTAAGACGGTGTTTCCGACTTTGGTGTCTTTCTCCTCTTTCTGTTTCTCAGTAGGTTTGGCTCTTGTCTGTTGTGGACTCTCAACGGTTTCCCTCGTGGTGGCTTCAGTAGTCGCTGTAGTTTCAAGTTCTCTGTTACACCTCGCAGGCAGGCTCTCCACGTTCTTCTTCTTGTCGGCTCCCATGATGCACATCTTGGTTGCCACGTGTCTTTTGGTATTCTTGCAACGTGCCATTTTCCCCCGTATCAGGCTGCTTGACTTGTTCAGGTGACTTGTCTTGATAGCGCTCGCAAATGCGAATGGAATACCAACACAAAGTCCTCCGCGAAAAATACAAATCAGGGAAAGCTAACACGCAAAAGTCAGTCAATTGCACTAGAGGAAATAGCACGTGAATGGACTATTCTTGAGTTCAATGCGAGCGAGCGCCAACAGATGAGCTCGACTAGACAAAGAGAGGCATACAATGTAAAACAAGACAAAACTAGGACAAGCGGGAGAAAACATATACGAAAACAAAACAAGACTAGACAAAGCGAGGCTCTACAATGTAAAACAAAGCAAAACCAGGACAAGCGAGACAAAATATTATAAACGAACTCATAACAAGACTAGACAAAGTAAGGCAAGACCAGGGAAATCAAGACGAGATTTGGCAAGACGAGTCAAGACGAAGTAAATCAGACAAGACAAGAAAATATTAGCCAAGAAGGGACAAGTTATATATAAACAATTACAGGTCCAAAACTGGAAGTGAAATGTAATACAGAGTCCATTCATCTCTATATCAGTGAATCATGGATCGTGAACGAACAGACTAGGATGAGCTTGGAGGCAACGGAGATGTGTTTTGTTAAACGTATGTTACGAATGCCTTGGAATGTATGAGTAACTAACAATGAGAGTCTGGTAAAGGCTAATGGAGTAGAACATTATATCCAGCAATACGAAGGCGACAAACCTTGTTCGTTGGTCATGTAATAAGGCAAGCTAAAGATAGTTGCATATCTTTTACAGGACGTAGTATTCAACCCCACCATTTGTTTACTGCTTGTGATGGCAAGTTTTGGCAAGTTTACGTTCAGTTTTTGCCATTGCTTTCTGAACGGCCGGCACTCATGGCATTATATTAAAATCAACGCAAGGCGGTCTTATGGTAAATCTCCCGCAGCTGTTTCGAACGCGGTATGCGGGATTATTAATTGCAACCGTAATCCCTTTGCCATAGAGATACATGAGACAAGGGGCAATGGAAAGCATCGTGCCAAATTCAAAGACCATTGAAAAAAGAGGCAGGGGCAGACTGAGACATGATACTAGGCAGACTGAGACAGTGGCAATGTGGAAAATTATCAATAAAATTAATCTAGAACACCAAGAACCAAGACTATTGGAGCTTCATAAAAGCCTACGACTGGCACACGGAGCGCGGCATGATGATGATGGCATCCATCTACCAACACATTGACTACTCCGGATTGACAAACAACGCCCCCTGTACTGTCTTGTTTTAACTATATTGTTAATTCACGTGGCACCCTTTGAGCATGCTCCTGTTTAGCACCCCAACAAAACGTCTACATCATCTCAAGCAGCGCCCCTAAATCACATCCTCGATTAACCCCGCCCCTGCACACACACACACACACACACTTGCACACACAAACACACACACATACACACGCGCGCACACATATACACACACACACACACTCACACACACGCTACTCCCCCCGCACCTTCTAGCACCCTGATCCCTACATCAACCAGCGCTCCCCCTCCAACACCCAGTTGCCCTAAATGTTGGAGATGTAATACAAGGGGAGGTAATTTATGTTTGGCAAACGCAGGGGGAGGTAAGCACTTGGCCAAGTACTCACGCAGAAACAATTGCGATGAGCCGTGTACCGTGCATGCGTGCGTTCTGCCTCGTGATTTTTGCTCACGCTGGTGCTTGCTGCAGTTGGCAAACACACGTGATGAATAGCAGACGAAATGGCTGCAAAACAGGCCAAACGGCATTTAATACGGAGGCAAACATTTACTTTATTCTATATCGGCCCCTTCTTTCATATAGTGTTAGTTACATCTACTTATCAGGACGTCGTATTCAACCTCAGGAAATATTGATATTGTTGCTGTTTATAAATTCTAGACAAGTTTACATTCAGTAGTTTGTCACTGCTTTCTGGCACTAATGCCATTACATAAAAATCAGCGCAAGGCGATCTCCTTCCAAATGTATGTCCCTCAACCAACGCTGTGGCGAAGAGGGTGCAAATTCGCAAAACCACATACCGCGTTCGAAACACAGCTGTGAATCACTTGGAAGCACACCACCGGCCGTTCAGAAACCAATGGCAAACTACTGAACGTAAACTTGCCAATACATCACAAGCAGGCAACAAGTGCTGGGGTTGACTGCGACATCCTGTAAAATTATATGTTCTCCTCCTCCCTCCCCCTTCCCCGGGTCTCCGACAACAACCCTGAACCGAAAACAGGGAAAATAACAAGGGGAAACGAACACGGCAAAGGCAGAAAAGTAAATATTTGGATGGTTTGGCCACATGTCATGATCAAGACAAGAACACAGAGCTAATCCACGACTCTGGTGATCATGTGAGATGGTGATACATGCCCGCCCACGCTTATGGGCACAGCACGTGATGATGATGATGATGATGATGATGATGATGATGATGATGATGATGATGATGATGATGATGATGATGATGATGATGATGAAAGGCAGCCGTCTTGATCCATTTCCATAGTAACACCACAAGTTCCACTTTCTGATTAACTGATTCAGTGTAACCACATAGTAAGTTTGGACCAAACATGATGCATAATCAAATGATCAAGTATTATAATGTAAAGTTATGTATGCTGATCATTAATACCTGCAGAAGTCAAAGCAGTTATACAGAAAAGTCCTAAAAACAAATCACCGTGTTCAGATGGAATAACCACAGAAGCTATTCAGGCCTGTGGGGAAACAGGAGTTAAATGGCTAACAAGACTTTTTAATATAGCATGGGAAGAAAGAAAAGTCCCTGATGATTGGCAACAGACAATAATAGTACCAATATGGAATAAGAAAGGCAACATGAGAGAGTGCGAAACATACAGAGGTATATCACTCCTGAACCTTATAAGGAAAATGTATGCAAAACTATTGGAACAAAGAGCTAAACCCATAGTTGAACAACAGTTAAGCAAAGTACAATTCGGTTTTCGGAAAGGGAAAAGTTGCACTGATGCATTATTTACACTTAGACAATTATGTGAAAAAACTATCGAATATAGTGACCAGCAGAATATTGTGTTTGTAGATCAGGAAAAGGCTTTCGATAGAGTAGACAAGTACAAATTATGGACCATCCTTGAAGACTAAGGGATACAAGGGCAACTGCTAGTAAACATCATAGCCATGTACCAGGCGAGCCGAAGTGCAGTAAGAACACAAGAAGGTATATCAGATATGTTCACAGTCAATACAGAAGTGAGACAGGGATGTGTGCTCTCTCCCCTGCTATTTAATATCTCCATGGATAGAATTTTCAAAGAAGTAAGTCTCGACATAACAGATTCAGAAAATTTAGAACTCTTTACTCCAGATGAAACAACTGACCCACAGGAAATAAACGAACTTCTGTTTGCAGACGATCAGTGCCTGTTTTATAGCGACGAGGGCAGACTACAAAATCATATTAATAATCTGAGTTCAACATGCAGGAGATACAATATGAGTATAAATACAGCCAAAACCGAAGTAATGCGAGTTAGCAGATCGCCAGGCCCACTAAGTATACAGATAAATAGCACAACTTTGAAACAAGTTAAAGAATTCAAATATCTTGGAAGTATGATCACAGAAGATGGCAGATTGGACAGAGAAATCGAAATCAGATGTCAAAAAGCTAGTGCACTTACACATCAACTATCACCCTTACTGAAACATCTAAATATACCCATGTCTGCAAAACGACAGATAATAAACAGCATATTCACACCAACCCTATGCTACCAATCTCAAACCTGGACTTTATCCAAATTACATCTTCGCAAAATCAACACCTGCGAAATGAGATGCCTGAGGAGAGCTGCTAACTTAACATACAATCATCTGCTCAACGTAAGAAATCACGCAGTCAATAACTGGCAAATGCTCGTAGGCACCGAAAAGCCTACGAGAACTTAAACATTACAGAAAAGTCTGAATTTGACCCTAAGATAACTTTTTTAGTATTAGTTAGTTAGTCTTTCCTCTTGAGCCTAAGGCGGCGCATAGGGCAGAAGTCCTGTCTCTCCATGCCTGGCGGTTCGCTGCTACCTGTTGTAGATCTTGGATATTTACTTGGCCATTGAATGAGCCTTCTCTAATGATGGTTCTACGCAGGGTCTCTCTTGGTCTTCCCCGTTTTCTTTTCCCTACTGGTGACCATATGAGGGCTTGATAGGGGAGTCTTGACTTGTCCATTCTGAGTACATGGCCGATGTAGTTCCAACGGCGTCTTCTTATGAAATTGGATACTGTATCTTGCTTAGTCTCTTGTCTTATTTGCGAATTGGTTCTGAAGTCTGTCCAGTGGATGTTTAGAAGTCTTCTAAGACATTTGTTCTCAAAATTGTCTAATTCTTTTATCTAAAGCTACCGTTGATTTCCAACTTTCACATCCATACGTTAACACTGGAATCACACAAGAGTTGAAGATTTTAAGTTGTGTGTGTTTGCTGAGTGTCTTTGACTTCCAGATGTTTGACAGTTTATTGAAGGCACTAGATGCCAGTGCGATTCTAGATGATATTTCTGGTGTTGAGTCCCCTGTAGATGTCATTTTGCTTCCTAAGTATGTAAAGCTGTTGACTTTTTCAAGAACGTAGCTGTTCAATTTGGTGTCATCTGAACTGTTGGTAAGATCAATAGTCTTTGTTTTTGTGGTGTTAATTTGGAGACCAATTTGCCCTGAAACATTTTGGAGGTGGTTTATTTTCTCTTGGGCATCCGGATGTGTTGAACTCAAAAGCACTATGTCGTCGGCAAAGTCCAGGTCTTCTAGAATTTTGTCAACCCAATGGATACCCATATTTGTGTTGTTTGTGCATTTGCGCATGACCCAGTCGATAGCTATTCCAAAAAGCATCGGTGATAAAAAAACATAAAAATAATTTGTTTTTCCCCGTTTTCTCATTTTGCCATATTTTTTATCAAAAACTATGTGTCACATTACAACGAAACTTGGCAGGCTGATTTTTCTTTGTATTATGTACAATTTGTCAAGAGCATTTGTAAAACTATGATTTAGTTTTTGTGCAGTAGTAAAAAAGACCAAAAAAAAATTGTCAATGAAATTGTTGAAATTTATTTTTAATTATGAAGAAAACAAAATGCCAAGGCATCTCATTAAAAGCTTCTGACAGAATATAACGGTTCTATTTATGTACAAGAATACAAAAAAAAATGAAGCCTGTGATTTAAAAAATTAATGTTTTAGACCATAGTTAAGAAATCCAAAATGGCCGCTGTTTATCATAGTTTCCATGGCAACCATTACTTACAAAGTCAATTTGACAGTAGTGTATCAATCAGCAGTCTTCAGTATCAAACCCCATACCATAACAGAACATAGAAATGAAATATTATAGAATTTAATTTTTTAGGGTTAGCATCGCCTTAACAATCCGAGACCGAGTAAGAAATGCTATTATCAGACAGACTGTGGGATCAACACCTTGTGCCACATTTATTGAAAGACAGAAGATCAAGTGGTTTGGCCATGTCGTTAGAATGCAACACCAGCAACTACCAGCACTTGCCTTACATCAAAGGTCATCTGCGACGAGACCACGAGGACGTTCAAGAATAAAATGGATTGACGACATCAAAGACATTGTACATCCACACGGAATGACACTATCCAGTGCTGCTCACCGGGCGCTGGAACGCAAATTATTCCTCCCCACGACGCTTGACGGCAGAAGTGGAAGAAGATGATGATGATGACGATGATGATGATGATGATGATGATGATGATGATGATTAAAATTGCGAAAGATAGGGCGAAACAACAGAATAACACGATGGCCATGCTAGTGGGTGGGGGGTGAGGAGTGGGGGGGGGGGCGGGGTCACATGTAGTGATGTATTATATTTCGACACTGGATCAGTTAATAAAACAATAATCAAACACTGGGGAATGATGGAGCGCGGTGACTCATCTGCTTTGATGTCATGATCATAAGCTTAGTTAAAAGAGACCGCTAAACTGGATGTTGTCATAGTCAGGTTCTCATTGGCTCACTGGAGGATCGGGGCAGACGTGCGGAAGTGACGTAAGGAATTATGCAAATGAGGAAGTAATTGGCTTTCGTTGTCTGTTTAATGTGATAAGTTAGGCGATGTGACTTTTTTTTTGTTTTTTTGGTTTAAACTGGTAATTTTTATAGTAATTTGGAGCTACTTTTAAGAACAGTTTTGATTACAATTACAGTCACAATAGCGGTAATGGGTGAAAGAAGAAGAAGAAGAAGAAGAAGAAGAAGAAGAAGAAGAAGAAGAAGAAGAAGAAGAAGAGGAATAAGAACAACAACAACAACAACAACAACAAGACTCAACGCATGAATAATAAAAATAAAAACAGCAATAAAATAAACCAGTGGCGCATAGTTAAGAACACGACCAGAACGACCGAACGTGGATCGTTGTCTGTTTAATGTGATAAGTTAGGTGATGTGACTTTTTGTTTTTATGTTTAAACTGGTAATTTTTATAGTTATTTGGAGCTACTTTTAAGAATAAATGTTTTGCGTATCCTTTTACAGGACTTAGCTGTCAACAGCAGCATCTTTCAGCTGTCTGTTGATCTCTTGGCAAGATTACGCTCAGTAGTTTGCCATTGCTTTCTGAGCGGCCGGCTCAGTATCCGCAAGTCACGAGCGGGGGTCGAACCACCTCAGTTCTCGCTCCGCTGCGAGACTCTGCGTGATAAACGGGATTACAGAGAGAAAGTGTTGTAACCCCACAGCCAGAGAGACCGGCCTTTTAAGAATAGTTTTGATTATAATTGCAGTGACAATAGCGGTAATGGATGGAAGAAGAAGAAGAAGAAGAAGAAGACGAAGAACAACAACAACAACAACAACAACAACAACAAGACTCAACGCATGAATAATAAAAATAAAAACAGCAATAAAATAAACCAGTGGCGCATAGTTAAGAACACGACTGGAACGACCGAACACTGAACGAAGACCACGGAAAGCTTCATAGAACAAACCAAACACAAATCGGCGTCAAAAGAAATCACAGGCTGCAGGTTAAAAGCAACTGGCAAGAAATAACACAAACAAAACAACGAAAATAATAACAAAAACATGCCTCCAGGGAAAATACTTGAAAAGGAAAAATAGTTCATTGCCGAAAATATCCAGACACGCGGGAAATAATCAACCGCATCTATTTGCTTTGCTCTTCTTCTACGTAACTAAATTTCGTCGCGACCCGGGGTCACAATCTGCCATTCTTGATTGTATGCGCCGATTTCAAACATCAGTCTAAACGAGCTCGGAAAATAAAACAAAAACCAAATATGATGTGGCTGTCGAATTTATCTTTTTATTCATTCCTCTTGTGTTTGTCAAGTTTTCAGAAATATTATTTGTGTTGGTCTAAATTATAGAAATGCATGACTGACTATAGACTGATTGGCACCTTGCTGTCTTGACAGACAGACCATAGTTTGTTGCATAGCACATTTTTTGTTAACATCATATACTTCATTTTTTTTCTCAAATGTGTTCTACACACAAAGTGTAGTGAGACTTTACAAACACCGGGTACAAATGTCAGGTTTTCTCAGTGTATGTCCTATCAAGCGTCAGTGTTTTCTCTTAACCTCTTGGTTCACTAGTATTTATCTTGTTCGTGTCATGAGCTCTATATAGAGTACTGTCCACTTTCTCTTCTGCTTTATTTTCTTCCAATGGATTTCAGAACCTGAGCCAACTCACGCCAACTTGTTGTTTTGGTCATCTCCTGCAGTGTCCCTGTGTTATTTTATAGTATGTTAGGTACTTCAATTTTAATTCGCCGCAAACAAGAAGAATCCCTTAGAACCTCATTTGCATCAGTCCGGCAATCACTTTCCTGTTTAGTGTTCGGTGGACTGCTGGACCGATCGATGGATGTTTTTTAAGTTTTTGGGCCCGTAGGGCCCTCACTGTCGTCGACAGTGAGGAGGGCCCAAAAACTTGTTAATACTTGTTTGTTTGTGGTGAATTAAAATTGAAGAACCGTATGTTATGTTATATTATGTTATGTTATGTTATGTTATGTTATGTTATTTCGAACGAAGTCACTGCACATGTGTGCACAGTCCTCCGATGCAGCAGCCCTCCCAAAGTATTTCTACTCACCGTTCCCATGAGGAGTTGATTATGGTACCTCCCTTATTTTCCACGAAGGCAATATAGACGTGCCTGACCAGGCTTTACTCCCAGTTCGTGCAGTCGGGCTAGAGTCGGTATTTCGTTAGTATCCATCAAATTAGTCCACGCTGCACTAATTATATCAGCCTTGTTCATGCTACTTCCCGTTTGCGTTGGCGCAGTATTTGCAAGCCGGTCTGCCCGTTTGTTACCCCTTACTCCGAGATACCCGAGTATGTACATCCAGGTGAGTGATGTGTACATCCAGGTGAGTGATGTGTACATCCAGGTGAGTGATGTGTACATCCAGGTGAGTGATGTGTACATCCAGGTGAGTGGAGTGTAAATCCAGGTGAGTGAGGTGTGAATCCAGTTGAATGATGTGTACGTCCAGGTGAGTGATGTGTACATCCAGGTGAGTGATGTGTACATCCAGGTGAGTGAAGTGTACATCCAGTTGAGTGAACTGTACATCCAGGTGAGTGGAGTGTACATCTAGGTGAGTGGAATGTACATCCAGGTGAGTAATGTGTACATCCATGTGAGTGATGTGTACATAAATGTGACTGATGTGTACATCCAGGCGAGTGATGTGTACATCCAGGTGAGTGATGTGTACATCCAGGCGAGTGATGTGTACATCCAGGCGAGTGATGTGTACATCCAGGCGAGTAGTGTGTACATCCAGGCGAGTGAAGTGTACATGTAGGTGAGTGGAGTGTACATCTAGATGAGTGGAGTGTACATCTAGGTGAGTGATGTGTACATCCAGGTGAGTGATGTGTACATCCAGGTGAGTGATGTGTACATCCAGGCGAGTGATGTGTACATCCAGGCGAGTGATGTGTACATCCACGCGAGTGAAGTGTACATCCAGTGAGTGGAGTGTACATCCAGGTGAGTGGAGTGTGCATCCAGGGGAGTGGAGTGTGCATCCAGGGGAGCGGAGTGTACACCCAGGTAAGTGGAGTGTACATCCAGGTGAGTGGAGTGTACATCTAGGTGAGTGGAATGTACATCCAGGTGAGTAATGTGTACATCCATGTGAGTGATGTGTACATCCATGTGAGTGATGTGTACATCCATGTGACTGATGTGTACATCCAGGCGAGTGATGTGTACATCCAGACGAGTGATGTGTACATCCAGGCGAGTGATGTGTACATCCAGTGAGTGGAGTGTACATCCAGTGAGTGGAGTGTACATCCAGGTGAGTGGAGTGTACATCCAGGTGAGTGAAGTGTACATCCAGGTGTGTGGAGCGTACATCCAGGGGAGTGAAGTGTACATCCAGGTAAGTGGAGTGTACATCCAGGTGAGTGGAGTGCATCCAGGTGAGTGGAGTGTACATCCAGTTGAGTAATGTCCAATGGTGTACTGGATTGGCAGAATTGGAGGTAAAAGTGTTTATGCATCAACGTGTCAGTAGAGATTCTCTAAATAACATTCAAAGAAACCTAAACGTTTCGGGAAGAACTACGAGTATTTTCGGAGAAGCATGAATAATTACTGGAAAATACTTATTTATAGAAGAGCACGAACATTTACAGAAAATCTTGAAAATTAATGAAAATTTACAGAAGAGTATGAACATTTACTGGAAGGCATAAACTTCTACAGAAGAATATGAACATTTGCAAGAGAGTATTAATATTTACAGAAAATAATGAATATTTAGGCTGTACAGCGCATAACTGCCTTTGAATATAAATGTTAAAGACAAGTTTTAAGAATATCTTGGATACAGAAAGAACAAATGAATCCATATGACAAAAACTGAATATTAAAGAAGGTTGGCTACTAAAGACGGTAAAACAAATAATATTGAAATGTTTTGGTCACTTGAAGCGTTATGCAAGTTTGGAGAGAAGAATCATGGAGGTGTACATGCCAGGGCCAAAGAGACGATGGGTACAGGATGTGATCTCCAGATGGGTGTATCGGACGCGGGGCATCTTGCTTATGACCAAGACGTTTTCTGGAAGGTTGTTATGGGGGCGACGTTCTGCACATTACATGTTACTGAATGAATGAATGAATGAATGAATGAATGAATGAATGAATGAATGAATGAATGAACATTTCCATAAAGGTATTAATAGTTACAGAAAAGAATTAACATTTACAGAGCATTTTTGTAAATGTACAGAACAGTATGAACATTTACAGAAAAGAATGAACATTAACAGAAAATTTACCAGAACGCCAGAACACAGAAACATTCATCTACTCACGTCTCGGCATGGGCCTCGGTTGTGTGCTCGACTCCAGGTCCGTGATCTCGTTAGCCGACACGTCAATGGATCGTTTGGCCAACCTCTGCTCCATAGTATCCACATATTTAGTCAGGTTGGCCACAGCGCCAGTGATCCTATTCAACTGCCGAGACAGCTTGGTCTGGTCCTTCTGTGTGGTGTTCATGTCTTCTAGCATTGAAGCCATGTTGGTGGTCATGATCCTCAGCGCGTTTTTGGTTTCAGCAACATCCCCGCTCAGCCGTAGCAAGGCATCTCTCATCCTTTGGGCCTCAGACTCTTTCTTATCATTTAAAGTCGGCAGAAGGTACACATCCTTAAACTCCTTCAGCTTTAAATCGATCATGTTACCGACTTCCGCCATGTATCTCTGTACGCATTTACACCCTCTTCGTTTCTTCCGGGATTTTCCAAGCCCAGTAGTTCCTGGTTCTTCTGTGGTGGTATCATTCTCCAGAGCTAAGCTCACGCACAGACAAGCTACAAAGAAGTAGTTAACGATTTGACGGACTCCACAAATCATGATGTATTCGTATGTTTATAACTCCACAATGTAAAATATCCTTTCGGAAATCGTAAACAACACATTAAAATGTAGATATAAATTCACGTTTCTAATCCAGTTATTTATTGTGGTAGAATTCCCGCAAAGATATCCTCAATGTATGTGAGAAATATCCTTATTGACAAAGGAAAATCACTTTTAAAACGGGACAATCACGTTCATAAATACTGTCAATGACTTCGCTTTGGTGTGCATGTGTGCAAACGTGACACGGAGGTTGAAGTTCAAGGTTAGATTACGTTTAGGAGACAATCGTGTGTGGAAGTGAGTGGCTCTGCTCGTGTTGAGTAAAACATGCACAGCAATCTTGTGATTTCAACAGCAGTGTGCGAGCGTTGATGAAACTCTGAAAAATAACAATGGAAGGCATATTATTATGGCATGTTATGGGAAGAAATGAATTGGAGAACCTGATGACAATTGGCAATATCGAGGGGAAGAGAACAAGGGCAGGACAGAGAAGTAAATACCTGGATGGCTTGGCCACGTTCTATGGTCGACACAAGAACACAGAGCTGATCCACGACTCTGATGGCCGTGTGAGAAGGCGAAACGTGACCACACACGCATATCGGCATGGGGCATGATGATGATGATGATGATGATGATGATGATGATGATGATGATGATGATATTATGACGTCAATAACATATTCGGTAAAGAATTCACCTTGGTGAAGTGGTTATACCGCCTGTTCGTACTCAGAAGGTTGTGGGTTCGATTCCGACCAACGTCGTTCGGTTCACGAGTACAGTTATCAAGTAGAATCCTGGGGGTCGTGGCTGTAGATGTGGAGTTTGTGCTTTGTGCGGCGCATTCGGTAGGCCTCCCTGGGGAAAGAGAAAGTCATATGGGATAACACCCGGTGCAATATATGAGCAAGGATAAGACCACATTTACACGTGAACAGACAGCATCAGAAGGTGTACTGGGTGGGACTTGTATGGGTTCTGGGCACTGGGGCTGGTGGAGACCCACTGCAGTAGATCTTTAGTACTAGTAGCAGTAGCAGTAGCCGTAGCGGGAGTAGTGGTAGCAGCGGGAGTAGTGGTAGCAGCAGTAGTAGTAGCAGATGGTATGTTTTCCTATTGAAAGTTGAAAAAATTAAGATTCTACCTCGTTGTGTTTGTTTGTTCAGATATTGTTTACCTCCTTCTTCTCCTCCGTATTCTTCTTCTTCTTCTTCTTCTTCTTCTTCTTCTTCTTCTTCTTCTTCTTCTTCTTCTTCTTCTTCTTCTTCTTCTTCTTCTTCTTCTTCTTCCAATTATGCTGCTACTACTACTACCACTGTCGCCACAGTCGTCACCGCTACTACTACTACTATTACTACTACTACTACAACTACTACTACTACTACTACTACTACTACTACTACTACTACTACTACTACTACTACTACTGCTGCTGCTACTACTACTACTACTATTACTGCTGCTGCTGCTACTGCTACTGCTACTGTTACTACTACTGCTGCTACTGCTGCTGCTGCTGCTAATATTACTACTACTACCACTACTACTACTACTACTACTACTTCTACTACTACTAATAATAATAATAATAATGATAATAATAATAATAATACTGCTACTATCACCACAGCCGCAACGTTACAACTGCTGCAATTACAACAGCTACAACCACTATTACTTTTACTACAACTGCTTGTGCTGCTGCAACTACTACTACTGCTACTACTACTGCTGCTGCTGCTGCTGCTACTACTACTACTACTACTACTACTACTACTACTACTACTACTACTACTACTACTACTATTACTACTACTACTACTACTACTACTACTACTACTACTACTACTACTACTGCTGCTGCTGCTGCTGCTGCCACTACCACTGCTACTGTTATTACTACTGTTATACTGCTACTACAACACTGCCACTACTACTCTTACTACTACTAACACTACTAATATCTAAGACTTCCCTGCCTCCCCAATACTATCCTTTAGTCCATTATTACAATTAGCCCCTTCATTAAGGATCCAGTGCCGCGCCAATTAAAACATACTATCAGCGTTAACCTCCATCGCAACATCTTGCCATGATGCGACAAAAACCACACATCACACTCACTTAAAAAAGACACTATTTTCACATGACCCCCTTCACAGAACCAGACGTCGGGAAGTTATCATAAACCTGGGCAAGTTATCTATAATCTGCGAACTTTATCTCAAAAATGAATATGAATAAACATGAGGGAATAACTTATCACAGAGTTATGCTGATAGATAAGCGTGTAAAAATAACGTACGTGATGAGTTTGTAGATAAGGGAAGGATCATATCTGTATGGGTGTGTGGGGGTGTGATATTTGGGGGTGTATGGTGATTATGGACCAGGTGTTTCCTGTCTGTTATGTATGCAACCTGTAAGTGGGCGTTTGTGGGTGAAGGACGCAGTCGGGGTGGTTTTTATGTCATTTGCTATGTATTAATAGCACACTCACGCACATACTAACTAGAAATAAATATATATTGAGTGGGTGAGAGAGCGATAGAGTGAGAAAAAGAACAACAGAGAGAGAGAGAGAGAGAGAGAGAGAGAGAGAGAGAGAGAGAGAGAGAGAGTGATAGAGCATAAGAGAGATATAGAGTAAAAGAGAGTGTGAAAGAGAGCGAAAGGTAGAGTAAGAGAGAGAGAGAGAGAGAGAGAGAGAGAGAGAGAGAGAGAGAGAGAGAGAGAGAGAGAGCGTAAGAGAAATATAGAGTAAGGGAGAGTGTGAGAGAGAGCGAAATGTAGAGTGAGAGAGAGAGAGAGAAACAAAGAAAGAGGGAGGGAGGAGAATGATAGTGTGAGAGAGAGTGAGCTAGATATATATATATATATATATACATATATATATATATATATATATATATATATATATATATATATATATATATATATATACTAGCTGACCCTGCCCGGCTTCGCCCAGACCCTGGTGGGGAGCATCTCATTTAATTCATATAAGTAGTCATATAAGTTCTCGTTCCCGTTACCGACTGACTGTCTGTCAGTCTGTCTGTCTGTCTGTCTGTCTGTCTGTCTGTCTGTCTGTCTGTCTGTCTGTCTGTCTGTCTGTCTGTCTGTCTGACCTGGCCCGGCATTGCCCAGCTCCTGGTGTGGAGCATCTCATTTAATTCATATAAGTTCCCGTTCCCG
>OY992876.1:419588587-419613587 GCA_963921405.1 Cepaea hortensis
GAAATGTTGTTTCTGAGGAAAATGCAAAAAATACAATGGACAGACAGAAAAACTAATGACCAATTCCTATAAGAAACAAATGAAAATCGTAAACTAATTAGAGGAATTAGACGCAGACAGTCACAATTTTTGAACACGTCATTAGAAGAAATAAATTGGAGAACTTGATGACAATTGGTAAGATCGAGGTGAAGAGAACAAGAGGAAGGCAGAGACGTAAATACTTGGGTGCCTTGGCCACGTGGTATGGTCGACACAAGAACACCGAGCTGATTCACGACTCATGTTATCCCGTGAGATGGCGAAACATGCCCGCCTACGCTTATCGGCATGGCACATGATGATGTTTAACGTATACCTAGACAGTGGTTTCTTTGGAATCCACGAAGCTAAGGTGAAAGAGGGAGAATTAATAAAGGCAATGGAAAAATCAGTAGAGACACAGTTGAAAAATACAGGAGAACGTTGAGGGAGGTGCAGAGGATGGCAAACGATATGGCATGAGGCAAGTTGATCGAGGATTTACACGATATTAGGCGCAACATGGCAGATGTTCTGTTAATGGTATTATTGCTTAGTATTATTATTGGTGTTGTTATTAATATTATGTTATTGGTTGTAATATTAGTACTAAATATAATAATAGTAGTAGTAGTAGTAGTAGTAGTAGTAGTAGTAGTAGTAGTAGTAGTAGTAGTAGTAGTTGTTGTTGTTGTTGTTGTTGTTGTTGTAGTTGTTGGTGGTGGTGGTGGTGGTGGTGGTGGTGGTGGTGGTGGTGGTGGTGGTGGTGGTGGTGGTGGTGGTGGTGGTCGTCGTCGTCGTCGTCGTCGTCGTGTACGTATTACGAGAAGAGAGATGAGAAGTTATCGTAATAGTTGTTATTACTACTGTTGTTGTTCGTTGTTTTATTGTTGTTGTTACTGTTGTTGCTTTGACACATTATAGGTGGTAACATTTTACAGTGACTGTAGTAGCATTGGTTTCCAAAAATATGGCATGCCGGGAAGACATGAAAGCAACGACAGACAATCAAAACGCAGGTGAATTTATGAGAAAACACAATCAAATACAACTAAAACATATTAGATTCAACAGCAAACGAGATATCTCTTTACATCGGCAACCGAAGAAGATCTGGCGGGGAAATTGGAAAGAGCAAATCGCGAAGTTAAATGTTAAGAAAACCAAATCGTGAAAGTAAACTTTCGCTTAACATCTCCAAGATGGAAAGTTGCCACAGGGATAACATTCCAGATGTACGGTCGGTGCACTACGACAGAAGTCTCCTGTTACAGAATAGCATGCGGTGTAAGGTTAGTTTTCCACATTTATACGGATGATTTGTTTGGGATAAATGGCGGAGATATGAGCTCTTTATTTTAGGGCGTAAATTCGGCGTTTTTACACGCTCTTTACACGGCCGTGGTTGCTGATAGAAATCTGAAGCGCACTGCTTTACCATTAACTATAATTATGTGCCAGGTATATAAGGGTTGGCGGACTTGATTCGCAATATTACACGATGGCCAGTTTTGGATGAGGTCTTCTGTGTTATTGTCCTGATTACGTCATGTGGCCGAGCTGTCTATGTATTTATTTCTTTGCTTTCGTTTTGATCTTTTCTTATCAAGGTTTTCACTAATCACTAGGTTTTAAATTTATTTCCCTTCAAAACGTGTCCGAATACTTTTGACTGTGTACGAGAAGGATTCAAATGAAAACCTGAAATGTGTGTGTGTGTGTGTGCGCGCGCGCGTGTGTGTGTAAGAGAGGGAGTGTGAGAGAGAGAGAGAGAGAGAGAGAGAGAGAGAGAGAGAGAGAGAGAGAGAGAGAGAGAGAAAATATATTCTGAAAAGTACAGAACAAATGCATCATTTTTCGATGTAGTCAGCACTGCGTTCAATGGAAGTCCTCCAATGCTGATGAAGTGCTTCGATTCCTGCAGAAAAAAACAAAACAAATTATCTTGGTTGCGTGTGTAACCGCTTATAAACCACGTGCTGTACCTCTGCATTGGACGGAAAAGTTTTGAAACTTCCTACTTCACTCATACACTTGCTGGACTGACAGACATGCATCATCATACTGGATTTTCAATCGCCGATGAATTTCTATAGGCTTCACCCTTTCACTGATAAAAAAAAAACAAAAAAAAAACGGATAACAGATCGCTGCACCTCTTTCGTGCATGTCAAAGGTAGGGTGGTCATCTGTTAACTGTCCTTACGACGCTACCGTGTTCATCTGCACCGTGATGTCACGTCCTTAACCCTCTTGACATCCTTAACAAACAATACTGACAGGTTACAAGACAATGGCTTGGTTACTGTAATGTCTATCACATGCTTGCTTGCTTGCGTTCGCTGGCTGTGAACTCCAGCATGAAGTCCTATATGTCGGATGAAGACATCCTGTTGTCCAACATCAGTGTGATGTCGTACCGGACCTGAGGTTTGCGAGAGTATCCGTTGTCCCATGTCTGGCTTATTGGTGTGCAGATTGATGGTTCCTCGCCGTGCAGGCAGATACTCCCCGACTTCGGAAGAATCAGCGATCCTACTACGTTAGCCAGGACCCCGAAGGGACCTGTTGCCCAGGACGCACGACAAGGAACGAACGAACGAACGAACGAACAAACTTTATTTTCAAAGGGTTAAGAATTGGGCACGCAGGCCCGTCTAACATTCTGCCCTTCTATCACTCTCTTCCATACATTATTTCATTCACACGTCATTCAAGGCTAACAGAGAACAGCAACAATATAAAACTTATGCATAATAAAAGCATTGGCAAAATGCGAACATCAAAACTACACGATACAGTAACATTAGATAATGGTCAGACACTTATTAGCCATGTGGAATATACTGGCCTACCAAAAGGGGACTGGCTGTTATACTAGGGTTTTGTTATTATTATTATTATCACTATTATTATGGGGGAAGGTAATCCGTACTGAGATAGTGTTCGAGTAATTTGCGATTATATGAATAAGGATTGGTGATGTCTTTTATTTCTTGTGGAAGATTGTTCCACAGCTGAGCTGCAGAGTACGTTAAGCTTGTTTTGTATAAGTCAATCCTAGGCTTCGGAATGTGTAATATATTTAAACGTTTACTGTGTCTAGCATTATATTTAAACAATGGCCAAAGGTAATTTGGGGCATTCCGATGCAAGATTTTGTGAATTAGTTTAGCTTTATTGAAAAGCAGGCGTTTGCGGAGTGGTAGCAACTGAAGGCGTTTATACAGGCTGGGATTGTCAGATAAATGTTTGCTATAAATTAGACTCATGGCCCGTTTCTGGAGTGAGTAAAGTCGCTTGGTGCTTGAATTAGAACAACCGTCCCAGATTGTAGAGCAGTAGTCAAAGTGTGTCTGAATATGAGAAGTATAGAATAGTTTCCTTGTGTCCTCATCAAGGAAGTTTTTAATTTTGGCGAGTTGGTAGACTTTTTTCGCTGTTTGTTTAATGAGCGCTTGAACATGGGAATTAAAGGTTAGGTTTCTATCAATGATTAGGCCTAATGTTTTGTGCTCAATTACACTTTCTACTGGCATGTTATCGATGTGAAGTTGAAGTGATGTGTGTGAGCTTAGAGTTTGAAGTCTTTGTCTGGTTGTTAATAACATTGATTTTGTTTTAGTGATATTAATTTGCATACGGTTTGAATAGCTCCACCTAACTACATTATTTAATTCTTGTTGTAAAGACGACTCCAGTAAAATACAATTTTCAGGACGTGTTAGTAGGTCTTGACCAGTATATAACCTGGCCCTGGAGCCTTGGAAACACCTCTGCGTCCCGTCTATCACACTTTAAAATGTTTATTTTATAAGCCCCTTCGTACATCTTATTCTCGAATTATGTTACGGTTTCATTTGTCTTGTAGGACTTGCTCGGTGGTTTTTTATTTGGGTACGCCCAGGGGTTTCTTGGCGGCAACGCTAGCGAAGTTGATAACGGTCGACGCTGGTAACTTCATGAGCATGATAGAGCGGGGGTTCGACGCCTGGGCTCTTCACTTGTAAAAGTGAGGAAACGATTGGCCATCTATTCCTTCCTGCTCCCAGGCCTACAAAATGCGACGGTGCTACCACATCACAGACGCATAGCAAGAAACTGTTTCAGGGAAATGTATTAATGTGTTAGAATTGTATGACGTTCCTGACATTTTCCTCGGAAAACATGTCCACCTCCCTTAGTCATCTAATCACAGAGAGAGAGAGAGAGAGAGAGAGAGAGAGAGAGAGAGAGAGAGAGAGAGAGAGAGAGAGAGAGCCCTAAAACCACAGGAAGAAGAGACATGGAGCGGAGATTAATAAGGGAATAACATGAACGGAGTTACATGAGAAAGCAAACGATATGACGGCAGATAAAGTCAATTACTTTAGAATAGGCAACTGAGATGATAGGAAATTGATGGAAATAAGAAAGTTACATAATGTAGTAACAAAAATGGCATGTAAACATTAATTGATCAATGCTGAAGGATAATATATCACTAAGTGCGATCTCCTATTTTGGACAGAAGGACTATATATCGTCTTACTAGGGCCGTCGTGTTATTTGTTTTGTTTGGCCCAATCCAAGAGTCCGCCTCGAGTGCTGGAGATCCCAGGCTTAAGCCCCGGTGAGAGCCGGGATTTTTCACATGGTCTTCTAGTAACAAAATTTCCCCTGGTCTCTGGGTAGTGAGATCGGACGTCCGTGTGTATTGTTGCGCACGTTAAAAATCCCTTGGCAGTTGGAAATCGAAAAAGAGTAGCCTAACGGCGCGACCCAGGCAACATTTTCGAGTTAAAGTTAAAAATCTACCCAAAGTATTTCAGGATCCTCGCCGGTGCTGCGGAGTTCGTGCACTGAGCTGAGATTCCCCGGACACAGGCTTGAGTTAGGAGTAGAACGGAGCACTTATGGTTACACCCGTGTGTCGTGATGTGATCCCTCGACTAAACTAAAACTAAACTTAAACCAATCCTAAAGAGAATCCGGCCTCGTTCAACCTTCTTCTGCACTGTCGATTATAATTGAGGTCCGTTTTTCGTGGTTGAGAGTTGTTCTATTCTTTCCTTTTTGTGTTCTATTTCCAGTGTCATAAACAGGACTGGTTATATTTTCTCCGATATGCTCTTCGGGTTCGGCTGGGTCTTATGGGGCTCACGCTGACTGGCGTGTTCTTTATTGCTTTGAATTGGTCCTATTGATAACCAGTCCTAAGGAGGTTTCGAAGTATCTTCCGCAATTGTAATACTCAGTGAACGGAAATGTACATTATAACACTTGTTCATATTGATTCTACGTCATGTTTGATCTAAACTTAATTTTCAATTAATCAGTTAATTTCCTTCGGATGAGCGAGATGAGGTGCGCGGGAACTTGTAAAATGATATCGAAAAAGAAAAAAACACTAATATATTTAGGAAGTGGTAACAACGAAAAAGTCGGTCTCTCTGGCCGAGGGGTTACACCACTTTCTTCTTAATCCCGTTTATCACGCAGAGTCTCGTAGCGGTCGAGAACTGGGAGCGGGTCGTCCCCCGCTGGTGATTTGCGGGATAACTGAGCCGGCCACCCAGAAAGCAATGGCAAACTACCGAGCGTAATCTTGCCAAGAAATCAACAGACAGCTGAAAAATGCTGCTGTTGACAGCGATGTCCTGTAAAAGGATATGCGAATTTAAAAAAAAAAAAAAAAAAACGAAAAAGAAGTAAAATTATAATTTGTTAAACAAAGACGCCACAGACAACATGTTGCCCTATTTATTGCCTGGCATATTTCGCAGCATCTCGTCATGTGCATACTGCAGGGTTATATATTATATGAAGTGAAGAAATGGATAATAAGTACTTTGGTTGCTCGTACTAAGTACTTAGTCACTGATATTGTTCAGATGTGAAGTACGTAATCCTGAAAGAAGTATGATATATAATTCTAAAATATGCACCTGACGAGATACAGCGAAATATGCCAGGTAATAAATCGTGCAACATATTGTTTTTAGCTTCTGCGTTTAAATTCACTAAGGGAGTACATTGTTTTAAGAGATGTATTAAGTCAAGAACCGGTACCAGACTACTCGGGACATTCGTAAACGTGCTCCATTCTCACCTTCAACAACCATTCAAGAGTCCTGATACTAATGGTATCACCTGCAGTCTGACTGTGTGTCCGCCTGGTCTTTCCTCGGAGAACTGAGTTTCGGCCAGATCCTTTGGCTACTCCCTGCAGCATCATTCTCTCCAGGGCGTGTGACAAGTCCGAAGTGAAAAGTGGAACAGTCAGCAGTCCCGACAAACCAACAGCACGAACAGGCATACATGCATAAGGCCGCTGCCAGAATGTCAACACAAAATTTCGCCACTAAAATTACAGTTCATCATCGATGGGAGCGTCAGTCACTAGAAAACCAGCAGTTGCACACACATTATTGCGAAAGGCAAAACCAACTAGTTCTGCAACTAGCCGGCCTGCGTTTTTCTGAAAATGAAGTTTACAACACAAACCGCCTCGGGCAGATGCAAAATGAAATCTTTGCTAATAAATAGCTACTACTTCTAGAGCACTGGTATGATTTTTAGTGTGAATTTTTTTTTTTTTAATAGGAGCATATCCTTTTGCAGGACGTTTGCAGTCAACACTAGCATTTTTGGCTGTTGATGTCTTGGCAAGTTTACGTTCAGTAGTTTGCCATTGCTTTCTGAACAACCGGCATCCATACCATTTCATTAGAAACTAGCGCAACGCGGTCTGCTGCCAAATCGCGCACAGCTGTTTCGAACGTGGGTATGCGGATCACGAACCGCATCCGTACCACTTTGCCATGGAGTGTAGATTAGCATTCCCTCTTACCAATGTCCCTCGCCATTAGGCGAACCCACTCTGACTTGTATTGTATGTCCCCAAATCAAAAACGAAAAGTCAACATTTTAGTCCAATTACCTCGACATGAGCACACCAGAGCTGTTATCCATTCGGCCATGCTGACTCCAAGATAAGAGATAAATGCATGCATGTATTTTTTTTTAAAACTCTAGCAGCGCTGATAATTGTCATGACTACGATCGGATGACAGTTCGACTTCTGGGCTGGTCGCCTGCTAGATGAGGGAAATATTTGTCACCTATTGCATCATGCATTCGGACCTATAAAATATGCTACCCCTTTCTCTTCACAGACCAGGTTAGCGCCTTATGACGACATTTTTTAAATTCAATGGCGTAAACGAGAAGTCACAGAAACGAGAAAGACTGGCACCTAGCCGTCTTGACAGACGATAGTTTGTAAAATAAAGTTATACAGTCCATAGCACAAAGCCTGGGCTGAATGTAGAGACCATGTGTTGTTGCCCATGCAGCATGATCCATCTCTCGGCCTGCCTAGTTTACTCCAGAGACCATGTGTTGCCCATGCAGCATGATCCATCTCTCGGCCTGCCTAGTTTACTCCAGAGGAAAGGTAACACCAATACGTCTGGAACAAGACAAGCTGCAGTAGCTGCCGGATCAGGAAAGCAGAGCTCTATCTATCCGCCTGTTGGAGCTTCCTTGCCACGTGGCCAAGCCATTTACCGACCAAGGCTTAGAGCCTGGTCTGCCCTGCCATGTCGTTTAGTCACTAGGTCTTAATCAGATAAGACTGCGCTACCGCATGAAAGTAGGTGGTACTACCAGCTTTCTGTTGGCGCAGAATGTTGGGCGGCGCTCACCAAACCCGACACCTCACGTTGCGCCAAAGGCTTCGGGTGGGGAGGGGGGGTGCAATTGGGAGGGTACAAACCTTACCCTAGTGCGAGGAAGACAAGGTAATAATAATCTCTTAAAAATACAAACAAAATTATCATAGATAATTAAGCGAACAGACAAGCGGAAAAATAAGATAAAAATAAGATTTAACACAGGATGTTTCAAATCAAAGACAGGAAATGTGTTAATGGAAGTGAATGCTATGACAAAGAGATGGGACGAATGGGTAAGAGAAGAAAATTGAGTAAGGGAGAGAATTAGCGTAAGAATGCTACAAGCCAGGTACACTAAACGAAGCGGTCACTAGTACTATCAAGTATATGACGAACGGAGAGGCGGCCGGGTATGGTTAAATCGAGGTAGAATTTCAAATATTCTGAGAATTTGGAAAGGAAGTAATATAGAAGCTTTAGGAGTATTTGGAAAGAAATATTATAGAAGCATTCTGAGAATTTGGAAGGAAAGTACTATTGAAGTCATAAGGGGATTTTAGAAAGGAAATACCATAGACGTATTGGGAGAATTTGGAAAGGAAATAGTATAGAAGCATTCTGAGAATTTGGAAGGGAAGTACTATAGAAGATTGGTAGAATTTAGAATATAAATATTGACTAGACTGCGGAATGCTATTTACAACAGTGGATACATACCTACTTGTATGCTGCATTATGTAGTTACAGCTTTACAGAAGAGACCAGTAGCAAATCACATCGACGAAATTTGTATAATATACTTGAAACACAAAAATCACCAATTTTCTACTGAGAAATATCATAAGAAGAACAAGAAGGAAAATGAAAGATATTAGTTGATGAAGAGCACTCTGGATATGTGGAAGGGAATGAGGCATATCATCCAATATGCACATTTCAAACATTATGTAGACAGATCTTCTGAGACACATAAGGAACAGAGTAGTAGCAGAAGCAACAACAGTAATGGTAGTGACAGCAGCAGCAGCAGCAGCAGTAGCAGTAGTAGTAGTAGTAGTAGTAGTAGTAGTAGTAGTAGTAGTAGTAGTAGTAGTAGTAGTAGTAGTAGTAGTAGTAGTAGTAGTATGGCTCCAAATATACGGCAACGGATCGCCCCATAATTGCTCCGTTCCTTGCCAGCAAAAGACCACATGAAATGCTCATCATTGTCCCATGTGAACTCCTGAATGAAACAGTAGTTCAGATAAGCCAAATCTCCATAGCATCGACTACAAACCGTCCGTCATTTAAATATACGTTGTCGAAGAAGACAGCATTAGACAGCTTTGTAACAAACAAAAGCAACCACACACAGCTTTATCGCATAAGGCAGCCGCCAGGAATACCGGAAAACTAGCCGTCCTTCGTTTTCTAAATCGCCATTTCACCATAGTCACCGCTGACACAAGCAAAACAAAACAAGAAATAACATTTCGAATGAAATTCACGGCTCACAGTGTCGCAACAACACTCAAACTCAGTAGCTGGGTGACAAAACCGTGTCCTCAAACTACAAACGTAGTAGGAAAATACACTAGTAGGCCGTGCGGAGACAATCCATTCTCCAAGGTCTTACATATACGATATGCTGGCCAGGAAGACACACGTTCTTTTAGACTACAATAAGGCATTTCATAATTTTCATAAATTCGAATATATTGACATGATAAAAATGTTGGAAAATACGTTTGGGCACGTTACGGGAAGAAATAAACCAGAGAACTTGGTGACAGCTGGCAAAATTGAGGGGGAAAGAACGAGGGGAAGGCAGTGAGGTAAACATCCGGATAGCTTTACCATGTGGTATGGCCGAAACAAGAACACGGAGCTTATCCACGACTTTGGTGATCGTGTAAGATGGTAAAATATAACTACCATCGCTTATGGGTATGGCAAATGATGATGCTGGTGAGACTTGTTCATGCTTTCATGTTCTTCTTTCAATGTCTAGCGTGACATTTCTATCTCCCGACAGCACTAAACCTAGATATTCAAAACTGCTCACAATCTGTAATTTCTCTTCACTGATAAATATATCTGTTGGCATGTCTGTTTTACCGAATGTTATATTTTCTTTCGTTGCTTGCAGAAATGCGTTTTGTTTTTCAATTTGCTTTAGTGCTGAATTATTTTTGTTCGCCAATTCTGATTTGTGTTGTTGATAGTAATATTGTGTTATCTGCAGCAAACTGAACTTCAGACAATCTATTATTGTGTTATCGGCGACACACTGAAGTTCAGACAATCTATTACTTCTCGTGTTGAGTTGAACTAAGTCAACAATTGATATCACAGCATTCGGCACATTTCCATAGTGCTACGTCCTCATCTTCAACAGCCAGCGAAAAGTCAGAAATAATCATGGTGCCAGCTGCTGTCTGAGCCAACGTGAGTTAGCGAGGCAGGCGTTACAAGAGTGTAACCGCATCGTGCAGCCAGGGTCGTGGTTTGAGCGGGCAAAAGAGCAAAATTTGTACGACCGTTCGACAAAGTCTCGATAAGCGCCCACTCTCTCTCGATGAGTAGTGGGCCTGCAGTCAGTAAGCTGGTATAGCTTTTTTATCGGTTAGTCCTGCCGGCGTAGCTTGAAAGCTCGTCGGTAGGCGTCCAGTGGTTTTGCATGTATCACCTTGTACCGGAAGGGCGCGCTTTAGCGATGCTACTCTTGGCTTGCGTGTGCGTGAATAGTCCGTCTGTCCGATAGATATCTGGTTGATCCTGCCAGTAGTCATATGCTTGTCTCAAGATGGCTGTGTGAGGTACACCAAAATGGGATCTTCCCAGCCAACGTGACTTAGCGAGGCAGGCGTTTCAAGAATGTAGTCATATGCTTGTCTCAGCTTTAGCGATGCTACTCTCGGCTTGCGTGTGCATGAATGTCTGTCCGGTCAGTCGCCATGTGCACATTTACGCTGGAGAGGCTCAACCGTAAATCGGGAGATCTGCTCGCAACTAGACAAGCAGCATCTTTTGTGGGCAGTTTCTCGCCTCATGTTTGTGTGTGGTCTGCTCTGGCGGTCAGTCCGTCTTCGGTGAAGGAAATCGTGTTGATCCTAAAAGTAATCATACGCTCATTGCTTGTCGCTACGCTTGTCTTAAAACTGAAAATTAAAGGAATTGACGGAAGGGCCGATATAAACAGGGATAACTGGCCGTGGTAGCCTAACGTCCACTGCATCTGTGTCCGTCTTCCAGTCGTCTTGCCATGCTCGCCACTGGAGCCAGACGGTCACAGACGAGGGAGCGGGGACGAGGGTGTTGCGCGACCACCTCCTCGCTATACAAAACCAAAGCGCAAGTCATTCGTTCCTCATCAAATCAAAGATGTAGTGCAATGAATGGTCATCGTCAATGAATGGTAAACGTCATTCATGATGGACGAACATCGATTATGTGTTCGTCGGGCGTTTCCTCGGAGTACTGGTCGTCGGCCAGATCCTCTGGTCGCTCCCTGCCGAATCATTCTCGCTGGCTTAGATGATGTATATTTTCTTACACATCATACACACGATTCCAAAGAGCCACGACCACATCTGCCTTATCATGCACCAATACCCCACCCAGTAGTGCAGACCCAGCCAATCTGTCCACCAGCTCATTTCCCACCACACCAGCATGTCCTGGGGAAAAGATCCAACACAGGCTCTCTATCTAAATAAGCAAATATGATGAAACTATTCTTTTGTTGGCCAAATGTTAAAGTTAGCTGCTATCAGATATTGCAGCTGAGGTATGAAGTCTTCTTCTTCCTCCTCCTCTTCTTCCTCTTGTTGTTGTTGTTGTTGATCTTCTTCTTCCTTTACCCCCTCTTCTTCTTCCTCTTCTTCGTTCTCTATTTCTTCTTTTTCTTCTTCTCCTTCTTCTTCTTCTTCTTCTTCTTCGTCTTCTTCTTCTTCCTCTTCTTCTACTATTCCTTATATGTCTGCTGTTGCTCTCTGTCAACCCCTGCAGTTATCGTAATATTTTATTTTGCCTCTATTATTGTTCTAATTGTTGTTATTATTGTTGTTGCTTTGATGCTTTAGTGGTGGTTTTCAGTCGGAAACTGAAATATTTAGGCCACAGCAAATGGCTCTGAAAAGAAAAGTGATAGAAGCTGTGGTTACAGGAAGAAGAGACAGAAATAAACCAGCACGAAAACAGACGCAGGACATTGAAGACGCTTCGAGCATGAATATACATGGGAACTGGGAAGGGGTTGAGAACCTCTTCGGCGGGTCGCGTTGAAAGCGATGTTCCGAAACGGATCAGCTACGTGACGCTGATGATCCATTAAGTTAGGGCTTCAGATCCAGCAATAATGGTATTAGAGTGAGGAGTCTCTAGGACTCGTATTGTGTGGCATCGTTCAGAAATATATTCGGAAGAAGAAAATAATGCTGATGCAAAGAAGAAGAGTAGAACAGTGAAAGAAGAAGGATGGAGGAAAGGAAAGACGGGAGGGAGAGAGTGGTCGAGAAAGAAAGGATCAAAGAAGCAGAAACAAGATGATGATAATGAAGGACAAGGAGGAGGCGAAGTAGAAGGATGAAATGAAGGCGAGAAGGAAGGAAGAGAGAGAGAGAGAGAGAGAGAGAGAGAGAGAGAGAGAGAGAGAGGGGGGGAGAGAGAGAGAGAGGGAGAGAGAGAGAGAGAGAGAGAGAGAGATGTAGAAATAAAGAAAGAAAAAAAGAAAGAAAGAAAGAAAGAAAGAAAGAAAGAAAGAAAGAAAGAAAGAAAGAAAGAAAGAAAGAAAGAAAGAAAGAAACACAGAAGCACAGAAACAGAGAAAGAAAGAAAGAAAGAAAGAAGATCAAAAACAACAAAAAGAGGGGCAAAACATGAAGAATAGACTAATAATAATAATAATAATAATAATAATAATAATAATAATAATAATAATAATAATAATAATATAGACGCAACGAAAGCAAACATAAAAATGCCCCAAAAACCTGTTTTAAACATACATTTACCAAGAATGCAGAAGCTGCTTTGAACAGAAAGTCACAAAATGAAATGCAGATGCTTTTAAATTGTCACTTTACAACGAGAATGCTTTAAAAGAAAAGCACTTACCTTAACCACAACTCGGCTCGGAACTTAAATCCTCGTAATTCTGCCTATCACACCGTATAGTGAGATGCATCCAAGTAGTCGACATAACTGGAAAGTCAGAACACCGGCATGTCTTTGAGCATCCGCCTCGGGTTTTTATTTTTAGATTGAATGTTTATCCTGAGATAGGTCCCAGTGCAATATTATCTCCCTAGAGTGTGAGTATTCTTTCCGAGGAGTTTACAAGTTCTTAAGACTCGTATTAGCCCACTGGATAAGGAACGTCCATGAAAAGATGTTTATTTTATTCTGTTTATAACCATTCAACATTTTCTGTCTAATTTATTACGGTACGACTATAAAAAGATGTTTACTTTGTTTTATCTGTGAATAATAAACTCTTTCAGTACCGCTTGATACGGGACGTCTGTGATGCTTACTTTGCCTTATCTAAACATCGCGACGACAGGAAATATCAGGGGTAGAAGAGGCAGTGGTAAACCGACAGGCATGAGGTTTGATGGTCTAAGACATGAGGCTGGATGGTCTTAGATATGAGGTTCAATGGTCTAAGACATGAGGCTTGGTGGTCTAATAAGGCTTGATGGTCTAATGAGGATTGGTGGTCTAATGAGTTTTGATGGTCTAATGAGGTTTAATGGTCTAATGAGGTTTGATGGTCTAATGAGGTTTGATGGTCTAATGGGGCTTAATAGTCTAAGACATGAGACTTGATGGTCTAATGAGGTTTGATGGTCTAATGAGGTTTGATGGTCTAATGAGGTTTGATGGTCTAATGAGGCTTGATGGTCTAATGAGGTTTGAAGGTCTAATGAGGCTTAATAGTCTAAGACATGAGGTTTGATGGTCTAATGAGGTTTGATGGTCTAAGGCTTAATTGTCTAATGCGGCTTGATGGTCTAATGAGGCTTGATGGTCTAATGAGGTTTGATGGTCTAATAAGGTTTGATGGTTTAATGAGGTTTGATGGTCTAATGAGGCTTGATGGTCTCATGAGGTTTGATGGTCTAAGGCTTGATGGTCTAATGCGGCTTGATGGTCTAAGGCTTGATGGTCTAATGAGGTAGCCGTCCTGCACTCTCGTCGGGTTGCTCTCCGTCTGGGCGCATGGACCTCAGAGCCACATATGTTAACCCCGGGACTGCCACAGAGATCTGCAGTCTCACCGGTGTTCTTTAATGTGTATACGAGCAAGATTGCAAACCTAGAAGCACCAGGGGTTGGAAGAATACTAACATTTGCAGATGATATTCTTGCATATAGGCAGGGGAGAGATAGGGAGCAACCAGCCCAGGAGTTACAGGAGACAGTAGATAAAGTGATTGACTGGTGCACAGAAATAAGTGCTGTCATCCACCCGGAAAAGGCGGCTTTTTTCTGGTGCTCTCTGGACAACAGGATTGTAAGAGCTGATGTCCCAAGCCTCGCGATAGATGGTAGAAATGTCAGCAGAGAGAACAAACTGAAGTATCTGGGGATCACATTTGACAGGAGCCTATCCTTCAAGGACCATGTGGAGACGGTCGTGACAAGAACTCAAAAGGGACTCAATGCACTTAAAACTATGGCTGCAATGGACATAGAGCAGAGAATGCTTTTTACACTATACCAGCACTTGATCCTCTCAGTAATTGATTATGGATTAGGTCTGCTCACTGTCTCAGAGAGTCAGCTGGTGAAGTTAGAGCGCATACAGAACGAAGCTATGCGTGTCATTCTGGGATGCACTAGAGACACCCCAGTAGTGTGTATGCGTTACATCCTTGGTCTGCCGACTGTTGCTGGTAGGCTCAAGGTGATGCAGGCGAAGTCATACCTCAGAGTAGCTGCAGACACAGACCACCCACTGCATGAGGCGCTGGACGCAGTTAAGGGTCAGCGACTGATAAGAGGGAAATCATGGATGGCTCAGGCGGAGGATACGATCAGACAGGTGTGTCCCATGGAGAACATTAGGCGTGGAGAGGAGTGGGTCAGAGTGCCAGCGGAGCAGTCAGACTTGTGCAGAGTTATAATCACATTAAGCCGGGAGTGCAGGGAGTGGCCAGCAGGGGCCACGGAAGTAGAAATCCAGCAACTAATTCAGGACAAAGCTCACTCGAGTGATGTGATTATCTACACAGATGGTTCGGTGTCAAGAGGTGAGAGAAGTGGCTGGGGGTTCATAGCCAAAGCTAATGGTCGATGTTTGGGGCAGGAGAGCCTGGCATATGATACCACAACATCCAGCTTAAGAATGGAGATGGAGGCAGTCACTGCGGCTCTCCGCTGGATGGAGAATACGACACACACACACACACATCGTGATTGTAACTGACTCAGAAAGCATGCTGACGAGGGTGAGGACGGGCAGACTTCGTGCAGAGTGGCTTGCTTCGCTTCGGAGGTCACGGGTGACAAGCATCGCCTGGATCTTTTCTACGGGGCATGCCGGTGTGCTGGGAAATGAACAGGCGGACAGATTGGCTGGCTCTGCAGAACTTGGTGGAGTATTGATACATGACAAGGCAGACGTGGTTGCGGCCTTGTGGGAGCACGTGCACACCTCGGAGGAGCAAATGGATTACCATGGTCTGGCAAGAATGAGACAACGAGGAGTGACGAAGGGATCTGGCCGACGCTCAACGCTCAAAGGAAAGGCGAGACGGACTTATAATCAGATTGCTACTGGTACTATTAGTGTTGGAACTCTTCGCTGGCTGCTTAGGATGGGGACGGAGCACTTATGGGAATGCCCCGAATGCTGTGATGTCGATTCCTAAATCAATCAATCAATCAATCAATCAATGAGGTTTGATGGTCTAAGGTTTGATGGTCTAAGGCTTGATGGTCTAAGGCTTGATGGTCTAATAAGGTTTGATGGTCTAAGGTTTGATGGTCTAATAAGGTTTGATGGTCTAAGGCTTGATGGTCTAATGAGGCTTGATGGTCTAATGAGGCTTGATGGTCTAATGAGGTTTGGTGGTCTAATAAGGCTTGATGGTCTAATGAGATTTGATGGTCTAATGAGGTTTGATGGTCTAATGAGGTTTGATGGTCTAATGAGGTTTGATGGTCTAATGAGGTTTGATGGTCTAATGAGGTTTGATGGTCTAATGAGGTTTGATGGTCTAATGAGGTTTGATGGTCTAATGAGGTTTGATGATCTAATGAGGTTTGATGGTCTAAGGCTTGATGGTCTAATGAGGCTTGATGGTCTAATGAGGCTTGATGGTCTAATGAGGCTTGATAGTCTAAGACATGAGACTTGATGGTCTACGACATGAGGGTTGACGGTCTAAGACATGAGGCTGGATGGTTTAAGACATGCAGTTTGACGATTTAAGATGGTAGCATAGAAAGAGGTCTTATAGAAAATTGATCTAGAGTGATATGGGACCCAGATATGTGGAGGTACATGAACACCAATGACGCTTTGCAGGCCACTTGATGGTGGTGATGGTGTTGCGAAGCGAATTCCCCCTTTCTTCTTCTTCTTCTTCTTCTTCTTCTTCTTCTTCTTCTTCTTCTTCTTCTTCTTCTTCTTCTTCTTCTTCTTCTTTCTCCTCCTGCTCCTCTTTTTCGTCATCTTCTTCTGCTGCTCCCACACCCTTCCCTTTCTTCTTTTTCTTCTTCTTCTTCTTCTTCTTCTTCTTCTTCTTCTTCTTCTTCTTCTTCTTCATAATTTTAGAATCTGTGATCGACCACCTCGATTATAATAAAGGACTGTTCAATCAGATTTAAGAACAAGATGTAAATGCTTGAACCCATACGCCTGCGAAAGAACGTGACGGAAGTACAATCGTATGCTTAGAATTTAAATACTTATGTCCATTACAGGACATTGCGATTAATCTCAGGTCGATTTTATAGGCAAGTGTAAGTTCAGTTTCTGCTTTCTGAGACGAGACGTCAAAGTTTTAAGTCAAACGTAATCTAAGGGCTTGCGAACGCGGTTTGTGAGCCCGTATACCCGGGTTCGAAACACAGCGGTGCTGGTTTTTTTCGAAAAAGGTATAGGGGCCGGTCGTTCAGAAAGCATTGGCAAACTACTGTACGTAACACTTGCCAAGTACATCAACAGCAGCTGAAAATGCTGGTGTTGACTGCAACGTCCCTTAAGGGATACGCAACAAAATTGTTAAAAATACTGGTGTGGGGCTTGAACCCCTACTCAGCTATCAACGTACCGGAAGTGTGGAAGTGAGCGCCCTTTTCTTTTCGGCAACTTCGACGTCTTGTTACAAACAGCGACATTATAAAACTCAAATATAATCCTGGATCAGACGGGGCGAATAGGAAAGTACCCATGAACGTTGTTCGTTTTTTAAAATATAATTGTATTTCGTTTTGTTTTCGTTGTTATTTTGTTAGACACATAGCCGAAACGGTTGCGCTCTCTCTCTCTCTCTCTCTCTCTCTCTCTCTCTCTCTCTCTCTCTCTCTCTGTCTCTCTCTCTCTCTCGCTGTGTGTGTGTGTTTGTGCATCTGTGTGTATGTGTTATGTTTGTGTGTGAATGTATTCGTGTGAATGTGTGAATGTATGTGTGTGTATGTATGTTGCATGTTTGTGCTTGTGTGTGTGTGTGATTGTGTGTATGTGAGTATGTCTGTATGTGTGTAATGGTGTGTATGTGTGTGTATGTGAGAGAGAGAGAGAGTGGGTGAGATTGTGAGTGAGAGAGTGAGTATGAGACAGAGAAAGTGATAGAGTATGCGTGAGTGAGTTAGAGAGAGAGAGAGAGAGAGAGAGAGAGAGAGAGAGAGAGAGAGAGAGAGAGAGAGTTGAGCGCATTGAGGTTTGTCACATAACATGCTATTCCATATATTTTGTCTGTATTTTCATCTTTTATATTAGCATTTTTACTGCCACTTGAATTTAACATGTACTATATGCACTGCTTATTTCATCATGTTTATGTCAATTCCAGGAAATATCTTATTGAATTGCATCCCATTTTTTTTACGTTACACAATGTATAACATTTTTGTCATTTTCACAATTTTCTCAGTTCTTCTGTGTGTGGGGATGTGTGGGAGATGTGTATATGTGGTGGGGTATGTGTGGTGGGTGTGGGTTGGACTATGGGTGGGGGTTGTGTGCATGGGTGGGGATGTGTGGGTGGGGGTGTGTGTGTTGGTGGGTAGTGGAACGTGTGGGTGTGAGTGGGTGAGGGATGTGTGTAGAGGGATTTGTGTGCAGGTGGTGGTGGTGTGTGTGTGGGTAAGATGTATGTATGGGTGGTGGGGTGTGTGGGTGGAAGGTGTGTGTGGGTGAATAAGGAATGTGTTGGTGATTTGGTAGATGTGTGTGGGTGGGGATGTGGGTGGGTGGGGATGTGTGTATGGGTGGGGAGATGTGTGTGTGAGTGGGGAGATGTGCGTATTGGTAGGGGTGTGTATGTGTGGGGGTCGGTGGGTGGGGGGATGTGTGGTTAAGGGATGTGTGGTTGGGGGATGGGTGATTGGGGGATGGGTGATTGGGGGATGGGTGATTGGGGGATGGGTGATTGGGGGATGTGTTGGGTGAGTGTGTGTTGGGTGAGTGTGTGTAGGTTGGGGGATGTGTTGTGTGGCTGGGTACGGGATGTGTGGGTGGGTCGGGCAGATTGTGAGGGTGTTGAATGTGTGTGGGTGGGGAATGTGTGTAAGTGAGGGATGTGTGGGCGGTGTGGGATGTGTGTGTGGGTAGGAGCTGGATGTGTGGGTTGGCGAAGAGAAGTGTGTGGGTGAGGGATGTGTGGTTTGGGTATGTGTGTTTGGCTGGGTGGTTGGGGTGTGTGTGTGGGTGGTGGAGTATATGTGAGTGGGTCAGTGTGTGTGTGGGTCATGGGATATTAGGGGATGTGTGTGTGGGTGGGGAGATGTGTGTAGGTGGGGGAAATTTGTGGGTGGGAGATGGGTGGGTGGGTGCATGTATGTGTGCCTGGGCGTATGTGGGGAGTTGTGTGGTTGGGAGATGTGTGGTGGTTGAGAGATGTGTGGGTGGGTGGGGAAATGTCTGTGGGTGGGAATGTGGGGGTGGGTGGGTGGAGGCATGTATGTGTGCCTGGGTGTGTGTATGTGGGTGGGGGGGAAGTGTCTCATAGCGTGGTAATATGCATTGTTTATGTTTACAACATTCAATTGACAATGTATTTTTTTCCTATGTGAATGTATCATGCACTATTGGTGAACGAAAGATGAGTGATTGGAAGGGCCGAATGTAAGACGGGCCTGCGTGCCCAATTTTTACCCTTTGAAAATGAAGTTTATTTGTTCCGTTCATTCGTTCGTTCATTCGTCTCTCTCTCTCTCTCTCTCTCTCTCTCTCTCTCTCTCTCTCTCTCTCTCTCTCTCTCTCTCTCTCCGTTTCTTTCTCTCTCTGTTTCTCTCTCCTTTTTCTCTCTCTCTCTCTCTTATTATCTCTCTCTCTCTCTCTCTCTCTCTCTCTCTCTCTCTCTCTTTCTCTCTCTCTCAATCTCTCTCTGTTACCCTTTGAAAATAAAGTTCGTTCGTTCGTTCGTTCTCTCGCTTGCTATGTTATGTAGCACCCTCACCATCACACAAAAACATACATCCTCTCCTTCTCTAATTCTTCGCTCTCTCACTCACTCTCTCTCTCGTTCTCTCTCTCTCTGTCTCTCTTTCTCTCTCAGTCTCTCTCTATATCTCGCCTGCTCCGTTGCGAAGGGGTAACGGGCGCAGTTAGTAATCCCGCATACCGCTTTGAAACACAGATGTGGGCGATTTGGCAGCAGAATTCCCTGCGTTGTTTTTTGTGTGAAATGGTATGCGTGCCAGTCGTTCAGAAAGCAATGGCAAACTACTGAACCTAAATTTGCCCATGAATCATGAACAGCCAAATAATGTTGGGGATGACTGCGACGTCTTTTAAAGGATATACAACTAACATAAGTAGACAACAACTGAAACATGTTGTGACAACAGGAAAATATTTCTAGAAAGAGAGATAGAGAAAGACAGCGGGAGAGCATTCTTTTACAGTCTTGTGTCAACCCACTCTACCTCCTAATCTCTAACTAACCCACCCATTATATTCTAACCCACCTAACCCCCTAAAATCTAACACACTCTACCCCTCTAAACTCTACCCCACCCCTAAACTCTAACCCGCACAACCCCTACACTCTAACCCATCCCAACCCTAAACTCTAACCCACTCTCCCTCGTAAAACAATAACCCACTCCAGTCCCTAAACTCTAACCCACTCCACCCCCTAAACTCTATCCGACTTCACACCTTAACCTCTAATCCACCAAATCCCTAAACTCTAATCCACCAAACCCCTAAACTCTAACCCACCACTAATCTCTAACCCACTCTAACTCCTAAACTCTAACCGACCCTACCTATTATGCTCTAACCCACTCCACCCCCTAATTTAAACAAACGCCAGTAAATCATGATGAAAAGACTTTACAGAAGAAGAAGAAGAAGAAGAAGAAGAAGAAGAAGAAGAAGAAGAAGAAGAAGAAGAAGAAGAAGAAGAAGAAGAAGAAGAAGAAGAAGAAGAAGAAGAAGAACAAGAACAAGAAGAAGAAGAAGAAGAAGAAGAAGAAGAAGAAGAAGAAGAAGAAGAAGAAGAAGAAGAAGAATATCTTGCCGCCCTCTCATCACCATCCCCACGCCATCACCTGTATCCCCACTCCCTACTTCTACACGAACTAATACTGGTCTAGACTCGAACAAAGACAATAGCAGCTCGACACGCCTAATGATTAAGCCCATGCGGAAGCTAAATTACATTGTGTGTCGATCAATTACCCCGTCTAGCTGCGCCTTCTTTGGTGAGGGTAGGCATTTGATGAAGTGGGGTAACTTATTGAGAGATAGGTGCAGATCTAAGGAAGGTCTTCAAGTGAATAAGAAGGCAAGGCAACACCAGATATACTGCAAATGGGACGGGGGACATGGAGCGATATTAAGTCTGATAACTACAAAGACATGGGATTGGGAATCTGGTCAACGAATGGTTGTGATGGTGTTGGATATATCGAGAGACGAAAATGTTGCATCTGTGCTATAAACAGACATCACACCGCCATTATTGTTGTTACTGTTCGCTGGCTTTGAACTCAAGCATAGTCCATACACGTGCTACTACTTCTAGTGCGTTGGATTGATTTTTGCGTGTGGATAACTGTCCCTATTACCAGTGTCCCTCACCATCATGCGAACCCACTCCGACTTCAGAGGTACGTATAAAGTACGTCCCCAAGTCAACGACGAAAAGTCTGCATTTTAGTCCAGCTGACAGGTGTATGGGTTGAACCTGTTACCTCGTTATCAGCAGACCGGAAGTTTAAGAGCGAACGTTCTGATCTATTCCGCCACGCTGACCTCCTGGGATTGACTACAAAAATACGGAATTAGCAAACATCTAATACACGTTTAGAAAAGTTTATATACGTCAAGCAAAAGTTGCGTAAAACTAGACGGGGCTAGGCAGGGATATCAATACCGTTTGAAGTAAATTCAGGTGTACGATAAGGATGTGTACTCTCCCCAATCTGCCAATCTCTCCCCCGTCTATCTTTTATCTCATACATTGACATACATTCAACAATAAGGATGAGACATCTTTATTTGGTCATGTGATGAGAAGAGGCATTGGTGAACATCGTGACAACTGAACAGATCAAGGAGAAGAGAGGCAGGAGCAGAGAAATAATGCTGGATGGACTGAGACGGTGGCATGGATGAATATCATCAGTAGAGTTGGTCCAGAACACCAAAGATCGAGATCTGTGGAGAGACATGAATGCCTACGCCAGTTGGCAGGGCACTTGATGATGATGATGTTGGCAATATGTACCGAGACGCAGAGAGCCAAGAAGAAAACATTTCATAATTATTATTTGCCACAAAGCAATATCAGCCTATTAAAAGAGGTGTGAGACAGGGATGTGTAGTCTCCAGATCTTTTTTACCTGTACAGTGAATATATATTTAAAAATATAGAAGATATGGAAGGAATCAACATTGGGTGACGATACATCAATAACATTAGATATGCAGATGATACAGTCTTGATTGCAGACAATGAATAAGACCTGCAAAAATTTTGTAGATGCGGTTGTTGCACACAGTGAACAACTAGGGTTAGAATTAAATTGTAAAAAGACACAGATTATGGTCGTCACTAGGAAGAAGGAAATACCACAATGTGATATACAAGTAAATGGACATATTCTTATACAAGTGAATCGATACTGTTATCTCTGCACAGTCATCACATCTGATGGGAGATGCCTTGAAGAGATTAGAACAAGAATTGTCATTGCGAAGGTAGCCTTTAGCAAGATGAAAAACATACTGACCAACAAAAAGATATCAATTGAAACGAGAAAAAGAGTCTTCATAGAACCTATACTTTTGTATGGATGTGAAGCGTGGACAATAAGCAGTCAGACTGAAAAACAGCTAATGGCTGTGGAAATGTGGTTTCTGAGGAAAATACAAAGAATACCATGGACAGATAGAAAAACCAACGAACAAGTCCTTCAAGAAACAAATGAAGATCGTAAACTGATTAGAGTCATTAGACGTAGACAGTCAAAATTTTTTGGGCATGTTATGAGAAGAAATGATTTGGAGAACTTGGTAACAGCTGGCAAGATCGAAGGGAGGAGACCAAGGGGAAGACCTAGAAGCAAATACCTGGATGGCTTGGCATGGTGGCATGGTCGAGACAGGAACACAGAGCTGATCCATGACTCTGGTGATCGAGTGAGATGGCAGAACATGACCGCCCACGCTTACCGGCATGGCACATATCTAATGTTATTGATGTATCGTTCCCCAGTGTTGATTCCTTCCATATCGTCTACATTTTTGAAAATATTTTCACTGTACAGGGAAAAAAGATCCGGAGACATTACACATCCCTGTCTCACATCTCTCCCAATAGGCTGAAATTGTCCTACATCGTTATCAATTCTAATGGCAGCTTGCTGCCTCCAATACATGTTTTCCACAAGTCTAAGGTCTTTTCCATCAATCTGTAGATCTTCAATGGACAATGACAGAAAAAGAGAAAAGAAAAATCACAACAACAGAAATGAGGTTTCTGAGAAGAATACTCAACGTATCAAGAAGAGATAAGATCAGAAATGAAGAAATCAGGACTAAAGTAGGGGTTAAAGCTGCTCTAGATTTTATTAGAAAGCAGCAAGTCAAATGGTTTGGCCATGCAAGTAGGCTACCAGCCAACAGCATGCCACAACAAGCAATGATGTACAGACCAGATGGAAACAGAGGAAGAGGCCGACCACGTAAACGTTGGACGGAGGGAATAACAGAATCCATGGGAATGTCGATATACGAAGCCCATAACCGGGCACTCTCACGAAGTTTATACTTTACCTCGACACCGCAAGGTACAAGAGGAACATGATGAGATGAGATGAGATGTAGATCTTCAAGCATCCTTGTCATGTCAACATGTCTTACTTTATCAAAAGCCTCTGTGTAGTCAACAAAGCAAAGATATAGAAATAGAGCGTTCAATTACGAACGAATACCAACTTACAAATAGCATTTTAAAGAGCGCATAAAAACATGTAATCTCCCCCAAACACTTCATTAAGTTAATGGAGGAGGAGGGGGAGTAGAAGAAGAAGAAGAAGAAGAAGAAGAAGAAGAAGAAGAAGAAGAAGAAGAAGAAGAAGAAGAAGAAGAAAAAGAAGAAGAAGAAGAATCTATTTATTTGATACATGCCATTTAGGTCAGGTGCAGGGGCGTATGCCTTCAAGACAATAACCAAGCATTAGTGAGGGGGCGGGGGTGTACACAGTAATTGCTGTGTGGCGAATCAGGGTTAGTATATATTACTGGGCCAGTTTCAGGGGCGTATGCCTTCAAGAAAACAGCCAGGCATTAGTGGGGGGGGGGGGGGTTTCAATGTTCATTGTGTTGGCTGGCGAATGGAGTTTTGTCTATTCACTGTGGATTCAGGGTTAGACACGCTTGATTATATACATATGCATGAAATATACGCTAGCTTGAAATGTACACACGCATGAAATATACACATGCATGAAATATGCACAGGCGTGAAATATACACAAGCATGAAATATACACATGCTCATGCTGACTACTGGCTAAGATGGGATTACGGGGTCGGGCGTCCAGCTGTATTGGAGCCAAGTAACAAATGCGTTTAGAAATGTGCGTTACTGAAGAATTCTCGAAATCAAGACAACAGTGGTGACGGTTGCGATGGTGGTGGTGATAGTAGTAGAAGTTTGTTGTTCTGAAAGTATTAGTAATAATTGTAGTAGCATAAGAAAGACAAGCAGCAAAAGCATTACTATTCTTAGCGATAGTAGTAGTAGTAGTAGTAGTAGTAGTAGTAGTAGTAGTAGTAGTAGTAGTAGTAGTAGTAGTAGTAGTAGAAATAGTAGTTGTAGTGGTGATAGTAGTATAGTACAAGTGATAGTTGTTGTAGTGGTAGTTATAGTAGTATTAGTGTTAGTGGATTATAGTAGCAGCAGTCCTGGTGTAGTAGTTTTAGCGGTAGTGGTATTATTAGTAACAGTAGTTATAGTAGCAGAATTAGTGAATGCAGTGCTAGCAGTAGCAGAACCATCAATTGTAGTTGTAAATATTACTAGTTTGAATGACTACAGGTATTTCAATATACTCGTAGTAGTTAGCCTTAGCCGGCTTCCTGGCCTAGAGGTTAGCGACTTTTCTCTGTAATCTCGTATACTCTCGTAGGTAACGTGACGACGGTGAGAATCAGCAGTGGTTAGAATCGCGTCGGTAGCTTACGGGGTATGTGAGCCGGCCGCTCAGAAAGCAATGGCAAACTACTGAGCGTAATCTTGCCAAGAAATCAACAATCAGCTGAAAGATGCTGATGTTGACAGCGATGTCCTGTAAAGGATATGCAAAACATTTCTTTTAGTTAGCCTTAGGAATATGAGGATTTTTTTTTTTCTTTGCGGGGGGGGGGGGGGGGGGGGGGTTGGGTTCCAACACGTATTGTCGAGGCCTGGTGGAATTTGATTTTAAATCGACGTGTCTAGTCACATAATGACAAAGCATTCCCCCTAGGTACACACACACGCGAGCACACACAAACACTCACGACAAACACGCACACACATGCACTCTATCCTTACCGATATTCAGCACTTTATCAGAGTCCAAGCCGTGCTCATAACGAAACGCATGCACACAATAATATCACTTTCTAAAATCCATCTTGGTAGAAAAAAATGAAAACACATCAA